>JACXGI010009718.1:0-21716 GCA_016801175.1 Esox masquinongy
AAAAAAAAATAAGATGATTTTGTTAAGTTGTTTTTTTAGATAGATGCTACATACTTAAATTCTATATATTTAAAATGTCAGATTTCTTTAAACTGAACAAGATTCAATGTAATTTAATCAATCTATCTGCCCTGCAATACTCTTAGGCATTAAATTGGTTGAAATGATCTTTCTCTAGATCTCAATTAATCATTAAAACTGTGGGTTGTCAAAGCCCAAGGGTAGATATTTAATTTTCAGCGGCCCATAATTTGATGACACACTGCTGTGAGGCTAAATGACTTGACCAAAGCTGACCAGAAGATAACACAAAATAGGCTGAATTATGATTATTAGGTCAAATTTGATGTATGGGATCACAGACGTTATTCTTTGCATGATTTGGATTAGCAGCCATATTCAGCTGTCAACATTATCATGAGTACATACTCAAGTTGGAATATAATGTCAATGGGACATTACATGTCAAACGCTATTGGAGCTGCAGCTATCATGTCCAGTGTCAATAACAAATATCTTTGCAGTGGAGTCCTTGTTTAAACCCCCGTATGTTGATTGTCCTGCCTGAAAGAATTTGTGACATCATCACATGCTGTTAAAAATTTCTGTGTGGCTTTGTCGTAGGGACTACATTTTTTATGTGTATGTCGAGCTCTTTGAAAGGTGCCCAAGTAAATGATGGTATATAGAATTGAATAGGGCTTGGGGAATGTGTGTTTCATCAAAGTAAAAGTTTGTGTAGAAGATAGAATTCACAATAATCTGTATGACCCCAACAAACTGAGTTACTGTGAGTAAGTTATGTCTTCATAGAGAGTCTAGGGAACAAAACCATGCTTGTGGGTTTTGGCTGGGACTTACTTTCTCAGCCACTGCAATAGAAATTTGTTTTGTGATGCCCACATATTTTTTCCACAGTTGTCATCGGACCCCGCAGCGATGATTGGACATCTTTGGCTGGTGTAGTCTAGGAGGAATATATGCACTAAACACAAGATGTACAACAAAGGTGTCTGTTTTGTAACAGTAACCTAAGCTATTGCCAGCGTAAGTGCAAAACAAATGAAGTATTCATGCAGCATATTAAAGGCATGCAAGATGCAGACAGACAGCATAGTGTTCTTTCTTTATTGTCATTACAAACATTAGCTAAAGAGGCAGACAGACCAGGTAATGCATAGACCAGGCATGGCAACATAAACTCTTCCACTGTCAAACTCAGGGTACCGGTAGCTACAGTAGTTGCCTAGAAGTGGAACTCAAGGGATTTTAAAATCATGTGCTGTCTATTAAGCTGTGTGATGGCAAGGTTGCGCAGAACATGATGTGCAAAAGGTTTTGGCTCTTTGGCTGGAGATATATATTCTATAGAAATGGTCTGTGTTGTGGGATAATTAGTATCGAAAAGCCTGGCTTGTGTGCTGGTAAAACATATTTGTCTTAAAGAACAATAAATTTTTGTATCTTGCAGATTTAGGACAAACGCTTCAAAACAAACTTCCTGATGATATATTTTGTAGATTGTGTAGTTCTGTTAAGTGTGTCATTTTCAGTGTGTTTCTATGCACCATAACACAAATTCACTGTCATTTCAAATAATTAAAGACAATTAAAATAATTTGTTTAGCTACAGTTTCTAAAATTCTAAATCAAATTGCTAAATGATCCATATTATGACCATTTAAAAACAATTCTATTTGGTGGCTTAGTAGAAATTGTATATAAAAGGCAGATACTTTAGTTAAGAAGGACTCACATGGATCAGTCCCAATGATGTATACAAACCACATAATGACACTGTAGATGGCCAATTATTCCTCTCTTTGTCTGTCAGAGTGATGTTGAAGCATTGTGATGATAGAGCTCTGGTTTGCCCCTATCTACTGTGAGGTTGACATTGACTGTGTTGTTTCTGGACAGTGAGATGATGTTATCGCACATCATGAGGTCTGTTTGTTAAATTGGGTCAAAACTGGAAATGAGCCCCCTGCTCCTCTTCAAATATTAATAACATGACATTTCCGATGTAGAGCAGCCCCAGACAGTACTGCCTAATTGGCCAGTGCATTTAATCATGGTCTCTTGTACCGTATTGTTAGAAAAAGGGGAGGGAGGCTTGGAAAGAGAGCAAGATAGAGAGCAAAAGCGAAAAAGACAGGAAACACTCAGACACCCGGACTGCGTGGCTGTGCATGGGCACAGGAAGGCAAGCCAGCAGGCGTGAAACCCTCTGCGTAGTAGCAGGATCACTGGGAGTTCAAACGACAACAATGGCCTCCTTGTCGAAAAAGGAACAAATCCCTTAGGAAGAGGTGTCAGTGAAGAGGTTGATAACCTGGCATCTGGCAATTACTGCCAGCCCAAGTCATTAATCAGAAAGGCTCTCAGTCTCCTGCTCCAACCGACCGAAGCAGTTCCACCAGCAGGAGCACCTCCTGCCGCGTTCCTCCTCTGAGGCCATGACACCCCCTAATGTGGTGCATTTATTCTACCTGTGTGCTGTTATATGGGGGTGGGGGGATAATCAGTTGCCTGCGATAGCTGATTCTTAAAGATCGGAGGAGTTTGACACTCGGTGAATTCGCCGTGCTTGACAGTGCTGATTCTTAAAAAAGATATTTTGTATAGAAGAGGTGTATTTCCAGTGTCTCTTATGTTTCCGTCAAGCCGCATGCTCACCTCGCACGGAAGCTTTTGTCTGTGCCTCTCTGTCCGTGTGTGTGTTTGTGTGTGTGTGCGCGTGTGTGCGGTGTGCGTGTGCATGTGTGTCTGTGTGTACACGATGGCAGCCGCTGGAGTGTGAGCTCAAATGACCACGTAAAGCGGAGGAGGACAGATAGGGCACTGCGGCGACACTGGCACTGCTGCCACAGCTCACAGCTGGGCTGTGTGTCAACACTGGCACTGACACAGCTAGCATGTCACAGCTGTTCGGCAATGGAGACAGGAGCCCCACTCCACACCCTGCTACTGGCCAGCCTTTAAACGTCAAGTAAGAACCTATACTCACAGCTGTCATCAGGGCTACAGGTAAAAACCTATACTCACCGAGTTCATTGCAGAGAGGTAGATAAGAGTGTGTTTTAGTCTTACTAAGTTGTGTCCTGCTATTATATTCTTCTCAGTAATTACTGCCCCCCCCCTTTCGGAATTAGGAGTTGAGGTTCATGCATATGCCGTGTGTATAGGAGTGCAACAGTGGGGGAAAGCATGTTAGCTAGTGTCTTTTTATTTCTCCATTCTTTAGTTGTACAGAAAAACATTCTGCAGTGGCTTTTACAATAGTGTATTTTTTTGTTATCTTTGTCCCCTCAAAGACTAGCTAGCTTTTCGTCTTTGAATGTTTAATTGTATTTTTCTTCATACATTCAGAGATTGAACTTCAGGAATGCTTGCTGTTTTCAGAGGTCTAGTTGTCATTAAAAGATATTCATATCAGAAAATTAGGCATGAAGAATTCTGGATTCCCTTGTGTTCGCACATCAAACAAAGCATTTTGTGGCAGGCAGTCAGCTTTCCTCCCCCAACCCCCCTCCTCATTCTTGTCTTCTTAAGCCCCAAAGCTCATCTTTTTATAGAGACCCTCACTCCAGACTCTACTAGACTCGCAACCCCAGGTATTACGAATGATAAACTCCCAATCTTATGATCATCACCACAGTGTCTCTCTTTGAGGAATCAGATTGACAAGGGTTGCCAGATTTGCACCTTCCCTGCTCCAGCGCTAATAGAGTTGATAAGCAGGTTCATATAATTATAAACCAGTGCAATAATTGTAACAAGGGGGCTAAATGCCTAGCTATAGTTTTAATTAACCGGTGCTTGAAATTAATAATTGCCGCTTTTTGAATCAGTGACTGTTGTTTAGGCTGCTAGATTGGAATAATGGTGCTCGCATTGGTTGTTTTTTACATCTTACTATGCGCCTTTCACTGTGCTGCACACTGGGCCGGAAAGGGGAGGGGAAAGAACCTAGGTCTATTTGGTTATCTTCCAAGTGCAGTGTAGCTCAGCCGAGATTAAATTCATTGGGTTTACCGTGGATATCAGTATTAGGTTTTTTATGTTATGTTGGAAAGAGCCAGGGGTGGGAGGCAGGCTGGCTGCAGGGGGAGAAGGAAATGAAGGAACAGAGGAAAAAAAGCGGCCAGTGCTAAATTTTTACAGAGAATGCCATCATCGACATCACCATCATCATCATTATGAAATTCCTCTCTCTGCTATTTAAATCATCATTGGAATGAGAAACAAAATCACATATTGTTTGTATGTATATATATATATATATATATATATATATATATACACACAGCTCTGGAAAAAAATAATAGACCACTCAAGCTGTGTATATAGAAAATACACTTGAATACTGTATTTATATTTATACAGTACCTGTCAAAAGTTTGGACACATTTACCCAGAATAGTTAAGTGTGTACAAAACTTTGGCTGGTACTGTATATGTATATAGAGGCAGGATGTTTCTGAGCCAACAGATATAGTCAATGTATTAGTGTGTGTGTGTGTATATATATAAAACAAAAGGTGATGCAGCCAAGGTTCATCTGCAGACTAATATCTGTTAACACTGAAACATCCTGCCTCCATCACTCTGCCCTTAGAGGCTAGGTGTCTTTCTACAGTACTGTTTTAATGACCAGTCCTGACCCTACACCTCTTAACAACAGTAGTGCATTAGACACAGGACTTAGTGGCAGGGGACTGCCTGAGCACAGCACACAGGCGCCAGTGACAGCTGTAAATTTGATCTATCGGACTGTCAGGGTGCACTGGCAGGTGAGGGGAGCGGGCTCGGCATTGAGATAACTGACATCTTGCTGTCATTACTGCGAGGGCCCTGCCGTCAATCTCACTCCGACGCATTCGTGCCCTTTATTCTCTTCCTATGTTAGTTTTTCTTTCCATTAAAGAAATCGCCTGTCGCCACGAAACAGGCCTCGTTTTTCTTTCCCCGGGTCTCCCTTTCCAAAATAATTTGGTGATGGATTAAATGCTTTGGAAAAACCATAGGACCCGGAGGTGTGTTTGGGGAGAGCAAGGGCAGATTGAAGGCAAACTGATTCCAACTCTCAGTCTCTGTCTCCTATCTATCACTGCCAATTGCGTGTGCCTCCCAGGCCTGGGATACTCCTGCGGTGTTCACAGCAACAGAGTTGGAGATGGGAAATGGCTTTATTTGGTTTTAGGAAGCTTTGCTAGTTCTACTAAAAGTACTAGTTTATTTTAGGTGTACTGTATTTAGATATTAGAATGTGATATATCATATACTTTCTCCCCCTATGTTATCGCTAGTTGTTTTTTTTTATTTTTGCATGTAGCCATTTTCTCCTTTTCAGTCACATCAGCATCAGTCAGCTTGACATTACTAATTTTATTTGAAATCACAATAACAAACAAATGGTTGACAAAATGGCTGAGACATTTTGATTATGACACTGTGCTGTGTATTGTTTAATGTGCTGTCTATATAGAGTGGTAACAGCCAGTGCCATCTGTTATTGGAGAGCAGAGAGGGTACTCAGGCTTAGCTTTCCATTACCCTTGCCACTGCTGTGAGTCAGTAGATAATGTGTGCTCCACTCTGCTCTGGTTGCATGTCTCTCCCAGGTTTGTCCTCCTCACCCTCCACCGCCCTCACCACCACCACAGAACACTACCGCATTGCTGTCACATCCCAAGCCCTGGCTGGCCCCTCTGCAGCCTGTCTTAATGCCCTGCTCCCCTGCGGACCCCAGGGGGCCTGATGCTAGCCCGGGGCCAGGACGCAAATGCTGCTATGTCGCTACGCTAGCTCAGCTCCCACCGCTCCAGGAAGGGCAGCAGTAGGCAGCCATGGCGGAGGAATGTGGGACATGCTAATGAGAGGGCTTAGAGCAGGGCTCTAATCAAGCATAGGCAGTGGTTTGACAGCCGCGGGACAGCTAGGCGCAACTTTTACCTCAGCTGACAAAGGAGAAAACAGCCACATGTTATATACTGTGGATTTATTCTGCTGGCCGACGATTGGAGGCTGACTTGTCTGCTTCACTAACCAAACAGGCCTAACAAACCTTAATGGAGACAGAGGAAACAGGGTACTTATTTATGCCAGCCGCCCAGTCTGTCTAGGTTAACTTTTATTTTTTATTTGTACAGTGGGAATGCTTTTGTAACTGGCATATTGTTAAAAAAAAAAAGTAATATGGAAATTAGATATTTTCCTTGTTTTCTTTTCATTGTTTATGTATTTTTTATAGTTGTAAAAAGGAATCGGCATAAAGATAAAGGTCCTATATGCCTGTACTTTTACACTGCATCGTGTTGGTAAATGAATTGTGCTCAGAATGACAATAGAGCTGCTCATCTCGCATTCCCTTTCGTTTCGACAGTGCCTTGTGTTGCCCTGCCTAGCCTTGGCAGTGTTGTGTATTTTCAGTGTTTGTGTGACAATCCTCTTCTTTTATCTC
The DNA here is from genome assembly GCA_016801175.1 of Esox masquinongy. Lineage (NCBI taxonomy): Eukaryota > Metazoa > Chordata > Actinopteri > Esociformes > Esocidae > Esox > Esox masquinongy. The sequence continues at coordinate 6,467 of JACXGI010009718.1, forward strand.
CGGGACCGTGTATCCTTCATCTGCTTAGTGTCATCCTGTGCCTATTAGACAGATATGGGTTTCCCCTCACATCTTTCCAGGAAAAGGGATTTCAGTGTTTTAATGTGTTTCTGCATGCCAGCTGTGATCACTCTGACGGCCTTCTCCTCCTTGTCTTCCCATGCAGTCATTATGAGCAGGACCGCAATGCGCTGAAGAAGAGGGAATGGGAGCGGCGGACCCAGGAGGTGCAACAGGATGAAGATCTCTTCTCCTCTGGGTTTAATCTGTTTGGGGAACCATACAAGGTACGGACCTGGGAAGGGAGGATGAGGAGGGCGATCGGCGTCCCATCCCTTTCAGGGTATTACCTGGCAAGAACAATGAGGGACGATGCTAGATATCGGATGATTACACCCCTCCCCAATCAAGTCATCCTTTCACTATTAAGACTTAACCGACCGTGATTAATACATAACGTACTGTAACTGTAGATGCTGCAGTAAAACCATTCAGAATGTCATCTATGCATATGGACTGGCCATAGAGACTGGCCATATAGACTGGGTCTTCTAGTGGCTCGGGTCTGGTCTCTGCCTGTAAGTCTCCAAATGCACGGTCTTTACCACCCGCCAGATCTGTTTTTTTGCTCATGCTCTGTGTGTTGCTGGATGAAGGAGACACCACAGATGGTCAGAGCAGTGTTTCTATAGAGGGCGAATAGCAGCCTGTTCTGTGCTTAATCGTATGTGCTGTTACTTGTTGTTATATTCATTAAATGGATTGGACACCACTGCATCCAAGCAGATTATGGTCCATGTGGAGGCTATAGAAATACACAGCTAGTGTGGACAGCATATGATATTACAGACATTGAAGTATTAAAAAATGTTTTCTCTGCATTCCCTAAAAAACATTGCTTTACTTACCAAAAGGATGTTTTGTGTTTTTCCATAGCGTGTATTTTCAATTTCACCAAACACATCCCTTGGGTGCAATATTGTCCATATGATGGATATATAGTAGAGTACTGTGACAAGTGAAAGAGGATTAGACATTTCTTATGTAAGTCATGGAGGTCCCATACAGTCTCAGCCATGTAAGTCTCACCTTCTCTAGGTATGATGATTACATTGCTGACTGGCTGCTAAAAGGTGGCAACACAGATATGCGAGCAGAGTGAGTGTTTGTGTGTTACTGTTTTTGTGTTTGTGTGTGTGTGTGTGTGTGTGTGTGTGGGTGTGTGTGTGTGTGGGTGTGTGGGTGTGTGTGTGTGTGTGTGTGTGTGTGTGTGTGTGGGTGTGTGTGGGTGGGTGTGTGTGGGTGGGTGGGTGTGTGGGCGTGGGTGTGTGGGCGTGGTGGATGTGTGTGTCTGAGTGAGTGAGTGAGTTGCTAAGCAGTAGCAGTTTAAAGTAGTTTCCCTGACAATGAGGAGAATTTTTGTTTTTTAAATGCACATATGTGTTTATTAATGCACATATGTATATAATTATACGGTGCCTTTGGAAAGTATTCAGTCCCCTTTGTCCACATTTTGTATTGTATAATTAATTTATTATTGATTACATTACATTTTGTGCCATCACTCTACACACAATATTCCATGATGACAATGCAAAATCATGTTTTTAGAAAATTGTTATAATTTATTTAAAATATAAACAGAAAAAACTTATGTACCTAAGTATTCAGACCCTTTATTCAGTACTTTGTTGAAACGCCTTTGGCAGCGATCACAGCTTTGGGTCTTCTTTGGTGTTTCTATACCAGCTTTGCATACCTGGATTTGGGCAATTTCTGGTATTTGTGCTATCAGAATGAATGGGGAGCGTCAGTGAACTGCAATCTTCAGTTCTACTCACAGATGTTCAATGGTGTTCAAGTGAGGGCTTTGGCCAGGCCACTCTAATACATTCACAGACTTGTCCGGAAGCCATTCTAGCGTTGTCGTGCTGAAATATTAATCTTCGCCCCAGTCTGAGGTCATGTGTGCTCTAGATCAGGTTTTCTTCAGGACCTCGTCTGTGTTCATCTTTCCCTCAGTTCTGATCAGTTTCCAGGTCTCCGCCGCTGAGATCCATCCCTGTAGCATGATGCTCACACCACCGTGCGTCACAGTAGGGATGTTATTACAAGGTGATTGGAGTTGTTGTTTTTTGTCAGACATAGCGCTTGGCATTCAGGCGTAATAGTTTGATTTTGGACCAAATAATCTTTCTCCCAATGCTCTTAGAGCAGAAGTCGCTTCCATCTAACGACTCTACCATAAAGGCCTGATTGATGGAATGCTTCTGAGATGGTTGTCATTCTAGAAGGTTCTTCAATCTCTGCAGAGAAACTCTGAAGTTATAGTGGCTGTTGGGTTTTGGTTGACCTCCCTGACCAAGGCCCTTCTTGTTTGGTTACTTAGTTTGGCTGGACAGCCAGCTTTAGGAAGTGTCTTGACAGTGAAATCAAATGTAAACTGTTTATTACACAACAAAATATGATGAAAGTGAAGGGGTTTGAATACTGAAAATATATTTAAAAATGAATAGTAGTTATCTTTATTTTTTAAGACCCATTTAATGGAGGAATATCTAATAAAAATGCAACATGTTATTACATGGTTCAAGTGTATTCTGGGATTTGAAGAGTACAAGAAGGTTTTTCACATCATTTTCTGTCTTTGGCTTTATGTTCTCTTCAAACCCAGTTTGACTGGGTAATGAAAACAAATTTTAGACTGATCTCAGTATGTCGTCATTACCCCGACTGGTATAATTCAGCAATAGAGTGTACACCCCGTAAAGACCATGCACACTATTAAAATCCTCTTTCAGCAAATAGCTTTTAAACACTACAGATTATCTGTAAACGTCTTGAAACCTGTCTATCACACCAACATGGCGGAAGAAGAATTTGTGGAAATAAACAGGTAGTGACGGTGCGCTTTGAATGCTTATTACCCCGGTCACATGACATAGTTTATTCTCTCACTGCAGTTCTGCTTCTATAGTGGATCAGCTTAACAGCACTAACTGGCATATGCGCATGCACACAAACACACACACACACACACAAAACATGCTGTTCATCTTCATCTGTTCTCCCGCTCCTCCTCTTAGCATAGGAAATTAGGTTACAGAAAACTTGAATGTTCTTAAACACACACAACCTTCTACTGGGTCACACACAATGACAGCCAAACATGTAAATATGTCTTGCTGCTTCCTTTATTTCAATTTATTTTGAAAAAGTGTGTCCCCATCGCTTAAATAACGCTGATATTCAGGGTCTGTGGGAATACACTGCAAAAAATATCTGTCTTATCAAGTATATTTAACTTGTTTTCAGGTTAAAAAATCCAACCATCCTTAAAATACGGTACATTTTTCTTAACAAGCTAGAATATACCGCTTGTTTTTAGAAAATATGCCTTGAATATCGTGTAATTTGTCTTGTTCCATTGGCAGATTATTTCACTTACTTCAAGCAAAGACCTCCTCAAAAACAGTTAAATTGTCTTGTTCCTTTGGCAACATTTTTTGCAGTGTACTGTGCTGGATACTGGTTAAGTGAGTATGTGTGGGTTTTGTAATGTATTTGTGGTTGGAGGAAGCTGGTGTGTGTTTCTTAATGTATGTATATATTCTGTTGTCTGCTCATACTTTAATATGTGCGGGTCTATATATTATGGAAAACACCGGCCCAGCATTCCTCCAGTCACAAAGACAGATCAGACAGACAGACAGACTGTCTCTCGCAGGTTAGTGAGGAGAGGAACTTACTTTGGGTTGGTGTACTGGTACAGAGAACACACAAATGAAATTAAGCAAAAAGTTGTTGACCTTTATAAGTTAGACAATAGTTTTAACAAAAATAAAATAGCTACAGACCTGAAAATAACCAACCTCACTGTTGGGGCAATAATTAAGAGCAATTTTTAAATCAAATGGTGCTCCGATGAACCTGTCTGGAAGAGGACACAAATCTATTTGGCCTTCAAGCTCATTAAGAAGGATGTTTTTTGAGGTATTCTCCATGCACCACAGTTAAAAAAGATTTGCAGAAGTTGGTTGAATCTTGGGGTCACTAAGTCTGTAAAACTAAAATTAGATGTCACCATGCCAACATACTATTTTCAACACTTGCCATAAAACATAAAACATTAGTGCCTGGAGTTAAGTGTACGCCAATTAAACTTTGATTTGAACCTCGTTCTATGGTCAGACAAACCAAAAATAAAGCATTTTGGCCACAAACACCAGAAGTGGGTTTGGTGCTCACTGTCAAAGCATGTACTTTGGTGCCAGATGACTCTACCAGATACAAAGCATGCACTTCTTTCTTACTATCCCTCAATGATTCAACTTGCCCAGTTTGTTTAAATGTCTTTATGACATTTCTTCTAGTCATCTCACAAGACATTAATTTTCCTTTTGGGGACACACAAGAAGTTCTTGTAACACTTTGTGTTTATGTTTTTTGTATTGACTGGTTACTTCATTCTCGGCTTTACTATAACCACGTAAGCTTGGAAATGAATGTGCCATGTAAATGCAGGTGTGGGCAAAACATGGCATGTGAGTTGGATTCATTCATTATTTGGGGTTAAACATTCCAAGCCATTCTCTTGAACGTACGTAGACATTTTAATGGGCCTAAATATTTTAAATAGTTTCCAATAACTGCATTTTAAAATCCTGATATGGCCCTTGAGCCAAAATTATTTTCCATCCCCCCGTGTTAGTGCTTGACAATGCTTACTCCTTAGCCCTCTCTCTCTCCATCTCCCTGCCCAGTGCTCAGTAGAGAGTAATAGCAGCACTTTCCTCTCCTCTGTGAAACACTGTTTGTAGTTCTCCCACATCTCAGGCTGCTATTAGTTAATCCCCCTTTAATCCTGTTTAATGGAACTATGCAGTTAGCAGCTATTTGGGACTGATTTACTGCTTTCCCAGCTCCACTGGCACCTAGAGAGATACCCCAGAGCAGAGGAGAGCTGGCCATGTCCTCAGAGGCCTCCAGTTCCCCCTCTTCACTGGTCTCAGGGCCCTCAGAAAGATGTGTACTAGGTGCCCCTCTGGGACCACTCTCTACCTCCTCTTGGACAGGTCACTTTCAATGCAAAGACAGACTGTGTTTTTTAAACCCTGTAATGCCCATTGAATGTCAGGCTTTTGGACTGCAGCCAATGTTGCTGCACCACCCTGTCACAAAGAAACCTACCTTTTCACCCTCAAGGCAAATATTCCCAAATAGCCGTTCCTAGCCTTCTTTTGCTTCTATCCTCCGCCAACTGCTGAGTCAAGAGGAGTGGCAGAGCAAATGAGAAAATAGCAGCCTGGTTATTCAGACTTCTGACATTTTTCCCTCGGATTTTCAAATGGTTTCTGCAAATGTATTTTGTGTTCCTCCCCAGTCGTTAGCCCTGATACTGGATGTTTTATTCATGGGCACTAGCGTTGAGGAATAGACTCCTGGAGATGGAGTAACTTTTTCTCTCCATGGGTGTACTGTATGTAATGGAAGAGATGTAATGTAAAACAGTTATCTATTTTAGACTGTTTACATGTTTTTCCCCCACCATCATCGCTGTCAGATTTTATCAGTAAGTTTTATAAGTAGGCTTGCTAAATATTAAATTATTAGTCATTAAGTTCCCAGTTTCCTTCACAACTGTATTGTGGTTTGTAGCTGATCCTGTTAGGAGTCGACCTTACATCTGCTAGCTCCTGGATACCCTGCTGTCGTTAGTGCTCTATTGATTTCAGATGATTTGTGCTAGGTGTTTACTCATGTGAACCCATATTGATACTCTTTATTGGGAAGCACTAATGGATTTTATGCAAACTGCTGATTCTTTCTGCTCCTGCACCAGTGAGTCTTTCTCAGAGAGACATAAACAGATTTGTTTACAAAGGAGAGAGACAATTTAATGGATAGGAATTGCTGGATTAGACTTCACCTTGTGTTTTTACAAACATTTTTAGAGGTTGTAAAATGGCATGGAGGTCAAAGTTGCTGATCCACAATACAACTTGCAATCAGGAGTGTGAACTTAACTGTGACATAACAAAAGTGCTGTGACTCATATAGGGCTGTTCAGAATTGTGGCTTGGGCACCTGTAATATACATTTTGGTTGTTCTTCCAAGCGCAACACTTTTGGCTGAAACGTCCTGATTTGGTGATATAGAATAATTTAGCAGGATGTGCTTTGGAGTGCACATGTCCTGATCAGCTTTCCCTAGCCTGATCAGAGTTGCTATGATTAGGCATGGCTACAGTATAATCACAAACTCGCCAAGTAATTGGGAGGGGAGGAAAATCCCATGTTATTTTTTTATTTATTGTTTTTCAAGTTTTAATCAACTGAGTCTGACTACAATTAGACATCACTTCAATGCCAACAAGCTATTTGGACATATTGCCAGAAGAAAGGCTTTACTCTCATCAAGACAAGACATTTGATCATAGAACCCAGTTCCAGTTAAACTTCCAATGACGATTAGCAAACTCCAGTCACTGACCTTCATCTCGTGATGAGAGTAGAGGCTTTCTTTTGTCCAGATAGCTTGTTGTCATGGAAGTGATGTCTAATTTTTGTTCTGGAGACTTGGTGACTGCAAGATTCAACCAACTTCTAAAATCTTTCAACAGAGGTCCTTGGAGAATATTTTACCTTTCAATCCATCCTCCCCGCTGTGTGTGGTAGCAAACTACATTTGTGTCCTCTTCCAGGCAGGTTTATCGCAGCTTCAGTTGATTTATACTTCTTATCTATTGCTCTTATAGTGGAGAATTTTTTAAATATCCATTTCCACAATGTCAACAACCATTTGTCTCATTAGTGTCTCTTATTTGTGTGTTCTCTGTCCTTTCCATGTTGATAGATTAGTAACATAGTTTGGCATGTGTCACCTCATATTTATACCCCAGTGAAATAGGAACAAATGGGTGACTACTTAAAATATATTAATTACTCTGATGAACATGAAAAAAAATCTATGGGATGATACTTTTATTACTTTTGGTTCTGAAGAATTCATAGGGGTACCAATTTGTAAAAAAACCCAATTGATTACGAGATTGTTATCTATACTGTTGGACAAATAGGAAAAAAATATTTGGAAAAGTGATAAAGACTATATATTACCCATGTAGCATATCCATATAGCATGTGGATTATTCCACATCCTCACAGCACCCTCATTTACAGACAGTATTTGGAAAATGTCTTCTAGCCATTCACTGGCATCCTTGTAAAGGAATCCTCTTCACTATGCTGTGATATCATTTTACAAAAACTAGCTGTGGATAAACGTATATAATGAATCGCCTCATAGCCAAATGAGCTTTAATTTATACTCTTTGTTTTTTTCCCGATCTCATTTCAGTTAATTCATAAAGGCTAACATTAAACCGTCCCAGCGAGGGTGCTTTAATCCTGAATGATTGATTGGCAGAGCTGTGATGGGAGAGTAGTGTAGTGGTGACAGGGCTGCAGTAGGAGGCAGAGTGTGAACTGTGGGATCTGATGCTGATTCAGAGGGTAAACAAAGCTTCCCATTGAGTGCCTGTTGGCCTGCACGGAGTCGTATTGCCCTAGTGCCCTGACCCATCACAACTACTGCCTGCCACTATACAAAGTCTGTCTCTTTAGTATTTTCCTATGGAAATGTTTTTTCAGATCCTCTCCGCATACGCGAACACACGGACGTACAGAATGTGCATGTGGGCACACGCAAACTTACACATAGACGTGCACACGATGCACACATACTTCAACGGAGCCGCTTCCTGGGGAGAGATGTCGCTGACAAGGCGCCAGATGCTTTCCCCTTGATGGCTGCGTTTCTCGTTTTAAAGCCTTCCCCATTTCAGTCGGGAAACACGGCAGGCAAAGGTTCATCAGTCTCCGCCTTTGAAGAAATGCCGTATGGTCTAATTTAGGAGCTGAATTATTAGGTGTGTCATTGGAAACCTTTCCTGTAATGGGGATGAGCTCAGCAGAGGTCAGCTGATGGCCGAGTTCATGAAGGCAATGCACTATTGTAGGCTGTTGTTATTCCATGACGATAAAAGAGAGACGACAGAGGCACTTTAAACATTGCTTAGAAGCTTCTTTAATGTAATGAGGTTTTAAAAGACAGGATTTCATATATATACAGTATCTCACAAAAGTGAGTACACCCCTCACATTTTGGTAAATATTTGATTATATCTTTTCATGTGACAACACTGAAGAAATGACACTTTGCTACAATGTAGTGAGTGTACATCTTGTATAACAGTGTGAATTTGCTGTCCCCTCAAAATAACTCAACACACAGCCATTAATGTCTAAACCGCTGACAACAAAAGTGAGTACACCCCTAAGTGAAAATGTCCAAATTGGGCCCAATCAGCCATTTTCCCTCCCCGGTGTCATGTGACTCGTTAGTGTTACAAGGTCTCAGGTGTGAATGGGGAGCAGGTGTGTTAAATTTGGTGTTATTGCTCTCACACTCCCTCATACTGGTCACTGGAAGTTCAACATGGCACTTCATGGCAAAGAACTCTCTGAGGATCTGAAAAAAAGAATTGTTGCTCTACATAAAGATGGCATAGGCTATAAGAAGATTGCCAAGACCCTGAAACTGAGCTGCAGCACGGTGGCCAAGACCATACAGCGGTTTAACAGGACAGGTTCCACTCAGAACAGGCCTCGCCATGGTCAACCAAAGAAGTTGAGTGCATGTGCTCAGCGTCATATCCAGAGGTTGTCTTTGGGAAATAGACGTATGAGTGCTGCCAGCATTGCTGCAGAGGTTGAAGGGGTGGGGGGACAGCCTGTCAGTGCTCAGACCATACACCGCACACTGCATCAAATTGGTCTGCATGGCTGTCGTCACAGAAGGAAGCCTCTTCTAAAGATGTTGCACAAGAAAGCCCGCAAACAGTTTGCTGAAGACAAGCAGACTAAGGACATGGATTACTGGAACCATGTCCTGTGGTCTGATGAGACCAAAATAAACTTATTTGGTTCAGATGGTGTCAAGCGTGTGTGGCAGCAACCAGGTGAGGAGTACAAAGACAAGTATGTCTTGCCTACAGTCAAGCATGGTGGTGGGAGTGTCATGGTCTGGGGCTGCATGAGTGCTGCCAGCACTGGGGAGCTACAGTTCATTGAGGGAACCATGAATGCCAACATGTACTGTGACATACTGAAGCAGAGCATGATCCCCTCCCTTCGTAGACTGGGCCGCAGGGCAGTATTCCAACATGATAACGACCCTAAACAACCTCCAAGACGACCACTGCCTTGCTAAAGAAGCTGAGGGTGAAGGTGATGGACTGGCCAAGCATGTCTCCAGACCTAAACCTTATTGAGCATCTGTGGGGCATCCTCAAACGGAAGGTGGAGGAGCGCAAGGTCTCTAACATCCACCAGCTCCGTGATGTCGTTATGGAGGAGTGGTAGAGGACTCCAGTGGCAACCTGTGAAGCTCCGGTGAACTCCATGCCCAAGAGGGTTAAGGCAGTGCTGGAAAATAATGGTGGCCGCACAAAATATTGACACTTTGGGCCCAATTTGGACATTTTCACTTAGGGGTGTACTCACTTTTGTTGCCAGCGGTTTAGACATTAATGGCTGTGTGTTGTGTTATTTTGAGGGGACAGCAAATTTACACTGTTGTACAAGCTGTACACTCACTACTTTACATTGTCGCAAAGTGTCATTTCTTCAGTGTTGTCACATGAAAAGATATCATCAAATATTTACAAAAATGTGAGGGGTGTACTCACTTTTGTGAGATACTGTGTGTGTGTGTATATATATTCAAAATGGAAATAAATTACTGCAGTAAATAAATGTTTAAATATCATCTGTGAATGGAAGTATCATTGATAGGTTTAGTGCCATTGACATACGTACTGGCATAGGGAAGCTAGTCGTGTCTACTTAGCCCGCAGTCAGAGCACTGAAGGTTAGCCTTGCCCCAACTCGCAGCTCCAGCCCTTCTCCAGCAGCCCAGGGCTCCTTTGTTCTCTACACAAGAGCCCTTTGTGCCCTGTTCTCCACATGGCTTTCCCCTCACTGAGAATGACAGCATCTGGGAGGTCCACAAGTACCCCTTCAACATCACACTTACTAAAAATACCGAGCCCTCACAGCATGGTTTGAATAACCTGCTTGCTCAGGAAGACACGCTGATGGTGGAAAACAGGCTGGTTGCTGGTTGGACGCTACAGAAGGCTGTTGTTACAGTTAGGAGTTCTGGCTTTCAGGGCTGTTTTTGCCATTTCCTTTGCTGGCTTCTAAAACTGATGACTGACCTGACATAGTGGTCAGTTCTGACTGTGCATGGCATCGCGTGAGAGACAAACTTCTGAACACATGCAGGACTTTAAAAGACCATCATGTTGTCTGATTAGATCTCCTAATTGCCTTCTAATTCGCCCTTCTCTCCCTCTGCCCCCGCGTCCTTATAAACAGACCCATTTCAGTCCACGTGGCCTGTAACTAGGGAGTTATCTTTTTGGGTAAGCTTAGTTGTAATAAATCTTAGAACAACAACCCGCACGACCGTTAGAGTTTTATGGAGGACATTATACGGTGGAGCCGTGCAAGGTCAGGGGTGGCCTTGGCTGAGGCTTAGTAGAGAGCAGTTTATCCCTAGCTGGCATCTTCTGTGTGTTGACAGGTCAAATGTTAACCACCCAGCAGATCATTCCCCTTCCCAGCAGCATGCTCCGCACCCTCCCCTCTTCGGACCATCGACCACTATTTGTTTATTGACTTTTACATTGTTCATATTGAATAGTGCAAACACCCATGCGCTTATGCTTCCCGCGTCAACACTTCCCGAGTGTTGGGTATAATCACCAGAACAGTCCTATTGGATACCAAAGAGACACACAGTCACACCGTACATATTTATCTTTTTCCCTTTGTTGTCTTTAAATAGGCTAATTATATCTGTATACAGAACACAGCTTTGCATGGCTCAGCAATTTTATAGTACGACTGAAATTAATCTTCATTTGCAGTCCTTTTCAAATAGATAGTGATGTGTTTCTGTTATAATTTCTGTTTATTTAGCGTGCATCTTGGCTTAATGCATCTTTTAGTGCAATTGATGTACATTTTTACTAGGCTCTTACACATAAAAGACCAATAAACGAAGGCTGTAGCTGAATATTAAAGCAATAGAGTATGTTGCACATTAAATAGAATGTTGCCTGTTATGTAAGTAATGAGTTTGGGGCTGAGAATGCATGTCTTTTGTCTGAAAAGCCCTGTATAAATGAATTATGTTCTGAACTTCCACAAAACAAAACAATTATTATAACAAGGGTCTTTTATGGCGAAAGAAAGCTCATGATTTTAGCTTTTATTGGAGGTTTTCCTACAGATTAAAATGTACCCCTGAGAGAAACGATATTTAGTCAGACAGACAGTAGGGTCTGTTAACGTACAACATAGCCACATATCCCTGTTGATTAAGAATACCGTTGAGCAGATTATGAGCTTAGCAAGGTCATCCTATTGGTCGACTATATTCCCCCCAGTGTGACTAGATTATAAACTACTGTCTTTTTATACTGACAGACAGAAGCACCCAGTCTATCCACTTTGGGGGGGACCAACAACCTAAACAAGGTATCTATTATCTATAGATCCACACTAAGAATGCTTGTTATAATCACTTGTTTAATACACCAAATGTGCTCTCTTAAAGATGGATGTATAAAAGTGCTTTGGACAGGACTATAGTTTGAAACAGTTTTTAAGGTGTACAGTAGACTCTGTAATGATATATGTCTTATCTTAGAGAGGGGCTACTTTCATTTTTGTAGCTTGTACTGTAATTTACTACCTAACAGTCTTGCTCACTAAGGCATGATTGCACCCTTTTTTATACTATTGCACGCACGCACACACACACACACACCTACTTCACTTTCACACACTGCCTGCAGAGTTCCTGGCTGTCTTTAATTAGGTGTAGCTCTGATGGCCTGCTGCTCTCTGTCAGAGAAGTGGGGGGAAGATGACCTAGGGAGAGGGCTGGGGGCCATTACTAACTATGCATCTCATCGTCTCTCCTCTCTCTCTCTCTCTCTCTCTCTCTCTCTCTCTCTCTCTCTCTCTCTCTCTCTCTCTCTCTCTCTCTCTCTCTCTCTCTCTCTCTCTCTCTCTCTCTCTCTCTCTCTCTCTCTCTCTCTCTGTCTCTGCAGACCAACAAAGGGGATGCCCTGGCCAACAGGGTGCAGAACACTCTGGGGAACTACGATGAGATGAAGGAACTCCTCACCAGTCACTCCAACCAGAGCCACTTGGTGGGCATCCCGAAGAACTCTGTTCCCCAGACCCCTGGCCCTGTGGAGAAGCAAGACCAGCCAAGCTTGTTCACCGAGGGGGGCCAGAGAGGGACCAACAGGACAGGCACGGGGCACCATACCACTTCTATGCCCCCTCCACCCTCCTCTTCCTCCCAGACTAGCTCCAGCCTGCTGCACGGCCATCAGAGCTCCAAGAAGTCACGGTCCTCCGACTGGTCCCGGGGTGCCCACAGCTCCAGCTGCAGCTCCCAGGGGGCGGGGGGTCCGGCCTGCAGCAGGACGAAACACACCTCCAGCCAGGAGCAGCTGCAGCCCCAGAGACACAAGGAGCTGTTCAGCTCACAGGGCGACGTTGCGGGCCTCAAGGGAGAGTCGTCCGGCAGCAGCCCCTCCTCCGCCTCCACCGTCTCCAGGAGGCATGGTGGTGGGCAGCAGCAAGCATCTAAGGCCCCGTCTGTGGCCGAGCACGGCGGCTACAAGGACAGCAGCGCTCATGTCAAGTCTCCCCTGGAGCAGGAGCCGGGCCCCCATGGGTCTGGTTCCCCTGTGGCTTCCACCTCCCTGTTGCCCAGTGGCCTCTCAACGCCCACCTTCCCCCAGGGTCTGCACGTCAAGCCCAGCGCTGTGCAGCAGCAGAAGCCCACGGCCTATGTCCGACCCATGGACGGTCAGGACCAGGTGCCCCTTGACTCACCGGAGCTCAAGCCTCCTCTGGAAGTGGGGGATGTCGACTACAGCAACTCGGCCTTTGGCCCCGGCATAACGGGCTCCAAGAGCAAGCTTCCCAAGCTAACCCTGACACAGGCTGGCGAGGTAGGTACCTGTGTGATCCCTCTGAAGTGTGCGCATACATTTGTACACGTATATACGTTCTGTGTTTTCACGGGGGAACTGGCCACCTGAGCTGTGTTAGATTCTCTGGTTGTTGGGACGGGAAAGAGGTTCAGCCAGTTAAGATTGGCCTGTGACTTTCCCTCTGATTTTTGTTTGAGTCCTGGCAGAGACTAGGCCTGACATAATGGAGCGGCCTCATAAATAATCAGCCGTTCTGTTTCACTCCTCAGGCTTGCAGGGCTCCTGAGCCTGAACCTAGCCAGCTGAGGGGCACAGGTTTAAGGGGCCTTTTATCCACTTCACTGCACGCAAGCACACACACACATGCTAGACCTCAGTATGAAGCATTCAACTCCGGAGGAAAATCACTCCTGATTAATAACCATTTTATTTTTATGGGCTATTTTCTTCACTTATTCATCTAAACAGTTCTGACATTGATTTGTTTTGGCTCCACTGATGGACTGTATTTCAGGAGTTTGAGTATTTACCCTATGGTCTTATAGGTTTATGTACTGTGTAATACTATTTACACCTTTGTTTCAGCCTACATGACTTTGGCTTGTTTCCTCTCACAATATTGGCTTGCCATTCATGCAGGAAGATGATAAACACGTTGTAGTTTCTGAAAGGTCCACAACACTGTAAAGTAACAATCATTAGTAATTGCTAGCGGTTCAGGAAAAGTTGTGTTTGATGAGAATCAACAATTTATTCATCCCTCTGTGCAGTGTCTTATTTTGACCCAGTTGGGACATCTTACTCTGGGTGAATTGTGATTGTAAAGCTTCTCATGTCTGTCCTTTTGTGTGTCAGCAACCCTAGCGTGGCTAAGAATCTGTTATTATGACTGCTTTAGCCTCAACTATTTATCTTGTTTGAATGTCAGGAGGCAAGAGATGTTCATTTTAATGCCGGGAGCATCTGTCTCAGCTCTCAGCCAGTGGTGCGATGGAGGATGTTTTTGAAACAGACAAAATGGGTCTACTGCTTTTGAAAGCTTTGCAGGTTAACACAACATCCATTCTAATGCCTTCTGATCCGAGATCCAGCACTCATTATTTTACAAAAAAAAAATCCCACCTAATGGGATGGAATGCAGTCTGTATGAATAGCCAATAAGTTCAAGTCCCTTCTTTCTCCCTCTACAACTGGACAGGACATATAGAGAAAATAGCTGCAAAGGATTCAAATACATTTTGCCCATATTAATTATTAGACAGACCGACATAAGAAATTGAGATGGTTGTGTATACACTGAGGTATCTAGAGGTATGTTTGGTATACTGTATTAGTTTCCTTCACAGGAGTTGGATTAGAATTAAATCATGGCTAAGACTTCAAGGACACTCCAAACAAACCGAGGCCTCGGTAACTCTGCTCAGCAGAAAGGAGCATTCATTCATCACAGTTATTACATTAGCAAATTAATTTGGTCCTTATTCCTGTCCTCAAAGAATTAGAAGGATGATGTTTAAGTGCTCACTTAAGCAACTGCGTCTAATATTCTTATGGTATTTGGACTTACTTTCTCTTGAATCTGCTCTTTATCAATGAATCCCCTGCGGCCTCTGGTCTGACGCCTTCCCCATAGCCTGCCTGTGGTGGCCGTCCTCACTAATTAAGCCACCATAGAGAGTCTGTCATGTGGGAGGCCAAGCCACACTGACTCTTCAACAAAGAACTGCATTTGAAGTATTCTCCTTCTTACAGATGGAAGCTGGGAGTGCATGAAAACAGAGTCTACTCTGTGAGACTTCCTCATCTACACACACCATGTCCCAGTCCTGCTAACAAAGAAATAAGTAGATAAGCAACAATAAACAAGACTGGCATATGATTGAACAGGTTGACACACGGGCACCCAACCATGATGAGCCAACCAGCTGCTCGCTTCCTTTAATAGTGTAGTCGAAGGCTATTCCCCGCTCCAAAACTGCGGTATCTCGAAGCTTGGAAGCATATGGTGGAGTTACACCGTACAGTTAAGCATGTGGCAGGACTGAGAACCTGGGGGATTTGAAGGGCTGCTTGTTGTGCCCCATATGCGGTCAACTCAGAGGAAAATGGAGATGGATGTTGTCATTGGAGTGGGAAAGAAAGTGGGGTGGGGAGCAGAGGGA
>JACXGI010009719.1:0-19249 GCA_016801175.1 Esox masquinongy
TCTAATTTTCTGAGATACTGAATTTGGGGTTTTCATTAGTTGTCAGTTATAATAATCAAAATTAAAAGAAATAAACACTTGAAATATATCAGTCTGTGTGGAATGAATGTATACATTATACAAGTTTCACTTTTTGAATGGAATTACTGAAATAAATCAACTTTTTGATGATATTCTAATTTTATGACCAGCACCTGTACCTGCAGCTGCAGCTAATATCGTCTCCCGACCCGCGCGTGTTGTTACTTAATTGGGTTGTGGCTATTACTTTCGTTAGTTATAGAACCATCACGGAATTGGGATATTTTAAGAATACTCACCTTAAGTCAATTTTAATAATTGGGTCGAGTGAGAGGCGTGATCAGAACAAATGTATTAGTTTGATTGACCGATGAGAGACATACAGCTGGACATTTGAATTGTAAACGTTTATTGTCTTAAAATAGCAAAATGTAGGGGAAGATGTGTTGTAAGAGCGCTTGTTGATATGTGTTGACTGACACGATCATTCCGTTCGGTTGCCAGACTCCAACCTTTATACAAATAATATGAATTATTATTTTAAGTAGGCAAACTGATTCTGAAAAAAATATGATTATAGCGAAGATGGCACACCAGTAAAAATAATTATTTTTGATTGAGTGTAAAAAATAAAATAAAATAAGCCAAAATCGCAGCTTTCTGCGGTTTAGAAATTGCACATGTTCATATAGCGATTTCAATATGATTTCGATTAATCGGGCAGCCCTAACAGGCATTTGCAAAGACTTTTTATATCCTTTTCCATCTTCCATTACCTTGTTACGCAGGTGTTACGCAGGTCTTTTGACAGTTCTTTTCTGCGCCCCATGGCTCAGTATCTAGCCTGCTCAGTGCATCCATGTGAGAGCTAAAAAACCCATTGACTATTTATAGATACAGACACTAATTGCAATTTAAAAAGCCACAGATTTGGGAAATTCACCTTTAATTGCCATTTTCACCTGTGTGTGTCACCTTGTGTGTCTGTAACAAGGCCAAACATTCAAGGGTATGTAAACTTTTGATCACGGCCATTTGGGTGATTTCTGTTATCATTATGATTTAAAAATGAACCAAACAACTATGTGATAATAAATAGCTTCATGTGATCACTATCCTTAAAAAAATACTTTTTTTTTTGCATGATCAGTCATATTTTCAAAATCAATGCCAAAATTTCACAATTTCTGCCAGGATATGCAAACTTATGAGCACAACTGTATGTTTAAGTCGTTTTTATGACATGCGCACCTTTACACGTGTCTGCTGTTCACAATCGTCAATCAAAGCGGTATACTCTGGAGGGGTATAGTCAGTCAGAATAATGCAATATATACTGTACTGCATAGCCTACTGTTAGCAACTAATTAAATGGAAGATGGAATATACTTACTGACAATGTTACCTACGGGAAAACAATTTGGCCACAAAACGCAACAAAGTTCAGCTGTGGAATCTAAAAGCGGTTGAGAGTGCAGAAAACGGCGAGTTAAGCAAATAGCATATAGCTGGCTATCTTAGCTAACCAGCTTCTCTAGACTCCTCCATCCAATACACTCAATGTTATGTGTTGATAAATAATGTCTTCTAGTTCAGTAGCCTGGTTTTCTGTGTCTACCACACGGTTTCCTCCATATGCACACGCGCTCTTTTCTCACACAAACAGCCATTAAGCCGATGTTACATGAGAACTGCATCCACTCATTCGCGTGTAATATAGCACTCATGTTGTATCAGTAGTTTTAAAAACATATTTCGGTTAACTGAATACTATGCGAAAAATAACACTACTATTCAGATATTAAAATCTTGTCCAATTGACATAACTATTATCCAGGAGCTCACTGATGCCCTGATCCAGGTCTGGGAGGAGATCCCCCAGGACACCATCCCGTCTAATCAGGAGCATGCCCAGATGGTGTCAGGAGATCATACAGGCGTGGGGGCCATACACACTACTGAGTCACTTTATGAGCTGCCGTGATGTAAATCACAAAAGTTGGCACAGCCTGTGATTTCAATTGTTTACTCTCATTTTCGGTGTGAGTTTTAATCCAGCCCCCAATCGATTGGTGATTTTGGTTTCCACTCACTGTTGTTACATAATTTCGCTCTCAATGAATTACACAATGTACAGTAAAGATTTTGATCTTCAATATATTTCCTACATCGAGACCAGATGTGTGATTTAAGTGTTCCCTTAATTTTTTTGAGCAGTGTAGCTCTTATCATGAACTGTGTCAAAAGGTGATGGGAAGCATGCACTAATGCGAGTAGTCGCTGACTAAATAGAGTAGTCAGTGGGTATGTACAGTACCAGTCAAAAAGTTTGGACACACCTGCTCATTCAAGGGTATTTATTATTACAATTTTTCACACTGCATAATACTAGTGAAGATATCAAAACTATGGAATAACACATGGAATCATGTAGTAACCAAAAAAGTGATAAACAAATCAAAATACAGTTACATTTTAGATTCTTCAAAGGAGCCACCCATTGCCTTGATGACAGCTTTGCACACAAGGGCATTCTCTCAAACAGCTTCATAAGGTAATATTTTTTCAAAAGTCTTAAAGAAGTTCCCACATATGCTGAGCACTTGTTGGCTGCTCTTCCTTCCCTCTGCCATCCAACTCATCCCAAGCCATCTCAACTGGGTTCAGGTCAGGTGATTGTGGAGGCCAGGTCATCAGATACAGCACTCCATCGCTCTCCTTCTTGGTCATAGTCCTTACACAGCCTGGATGTGTGTTTTGGATCATTTCCTTGTTGTAAAACAAATAGTAGACCTACTAAGCACAAACCAGATGGGTTGGCGTGTCGCTGCAGAATGCTGTGGGGTAGCCATGTAGGTTGAGTGTAAATTCTAAATAAATCACCAACAGTGTCAACAGCAAAGCACCCCCACACGATCACACCTCTTCCATGCTTCACGGAGGGAACCACACATGGGGCGGTCATCCATTCACCCACTTTGCGCCTCACAAAGACAAGGTGGTTGGAACCAAAAATCTCAAATTTATAGACTCATCAGACCCATTGACAGTTTTCTAGAAGTCTAATGCCCATTTCTCATGTTTCTTGTCCCAAGTTACTCTCCTCTTATTATTGCTGTCCTTCAGTAGTGGTTTCTTGACCATGAAGGCTGATTCACAAAGTCTCCTCAGAACAGTTGATGTTTAAATGTATATATGTTACTTGAACTCGGTGAAGCATTTCTTTGGGCTGCTATCTGAGGTGCAGTTAACGCAGATTTCTCAGGCTAGTAACTGTAATGAACTTATCCTCGCAACACAGGGTCTTCCTTTCCTTCGGCGATCTTTATGAGAGCAAATGTCATAGCTCTTGGTGGTTTTTGCATCTGTACTGGAAGAAACTTTCCAAACTGACTGACCTTCATGATTTAAAGTAATGATGGAATGTTGTTTCCATCATCCAATATTTGAGCAGTTCTTGCAATAATATGGATTACTAGAGTACAGACATAATGATGGTCTTCTGCAGTGGTTCTCAACTCCAGGCCTTGGGACCCAAAGTGCTGCTGGTTTTCATTCTAGCCCTCTAAATATTGACTAATTTAGACTTAGAACACCAGGTGAATGCAATGAACTATGAGGCAGAATAGAAAACAAGCAGTAGTCTCGGTCCCCAGGCTTGGAGTGGAGAAACCCTGGTCTTCTGTATACCAACCCTAACTTGTCACAAGACAAACTAATTAAGTAAAGACATTCCAAAAGTTTACTTTTAACAGGGCACACTTAAAATCCATTCCAGGTGACTACCTCATGAAGCTTGTTGAGAGAATGCAAGAAAGTGTTTAATGCTTTTTTGGTTGCTACATGATTCCACGTGTTTTGATGTCTTCACTATTATTCTACAATTTGGAAAATAGTAAAACTATAGAAAGACCATTGAATTAGGAGTCCAAATGGTTGACAGGTACTGAATATTATATTCACATTTATTTATATTTTATTTTTACCTTCGAAAAGTATCCCACAAGATGGCAGCCTGTGTTGTCTGCCTCAGTCATAACGTAGAAAAGAAAGGGTTCCACATCGTAGTACAGCGTCTTGTGATCCAGGAAGAGCTTGGCAAGTAGACACAGGTTCTGGCAGTAGATCTGGAAAAGGAGACCCCCGTTGTTTAAATTCCTAGGACCTTACTCAAAATAACAGTTTTAAAGGGATACATGGGAACCCATGGGTCCCAAAGAATGAAGAAATGAGAGACATCACATAACTAAAAGTACACATTCCACTATGATTATCTTTGCTTTTTAAACCAGCGCCAACATTGAAATATTTTGCGCATTTTGAAATATATAATAAGGGTCATTTAAAAGGGTAAGAGAAAATTTATAGGCGCCTCACCTTGTTTTTCTTGCCATCAACCTCAAAGACAGAGATGGCTCCCTTCCTGTAGACCTCATCTCCAGGCGGATGCTTCCACACACACTTGGCCTAACAAATACACAAGCAGACATCACTACGAATTCCATGGATAAAACCCAATCATGCCCATTTGTTTGAAGTAGGGGGGGAAAGTAATGGACATGCAAATAAAACACGCAAGCAACGCTACTGCCACCTCCTGGCCTGGACTAGACAGTACAGTTCAAAATGTACACAAAAACAAAAAAGATCCATAAACAGAGCGAGTAAGGAGTCGCCATTAAAAATGATAATGGTTCTGAACCGATATACCTGGTTAAAAGACAAAATAATTAAATTGAACAGGATCCATTAAATCATACAGTGTATTATTGTTCGGGGAAAAGATAAATCTCTAGTAGATTGTAGTAGATAGCTGCTAGAGTGCATATAAATGTAGATCTAATTTTTTTGCCGGACCGCGTCAGGGGAGCCGGCTAAGAAGAGCGAATGTCTCTTACTGAGTGAGTGCCTGACTGAATGACTACCCATAGTCAAATAGCGTAGTGGTTAGAGATGCAGACTGCCACGCAGATGACCGGAGTTCGATCCTTGCCACAGACCAAACAAATTAGGCATTAAGATTTGTTCAGGGAAGACTAGAACTTTGCGTTATATTGCGATGGATGAACTGCACCGGCGATAAACATATTGCTCTCATTTTCAATTTACATAGCATTGTTCAAATGGCATAGTGGTTAGCAATTCAACTGTCTATTTGCTGACCATCCCCAACATAGCGTAGAGGTTAAAGACGTAGACTGTCACATTGGCGACCGGGGTTCGATTTTCGCCACGGACCAAACAAATTAGGCATTACGATTTGTTCAGGATAGACTAGAACTTTGCATTATATTGCGATGGACAAACTGCAACGGCGACGAACATATTGCTCTCGTTTTTGAATAAACAAAGCGTAGTTCACATGGCGTAGTGATTAGCTATTAGGGCTGAGAACAAATAGTCGAACTGCCGAAATTTCGACAAGGATGGCATTTATCGATTAGTTCATCTAATTTTCGAAAGTTACACAAAAAAATCTGTTCTACCAATTGACTCACTTGGTGGCAGTAATGACGGGTTATTTCTTAAAGACTAAACAAATCTGGCCAACAGCCAAGTACAGGAAATTAACACAGTTAGCGAAAGCATACCCGTGCATTCCGGCAACATCTGTAGCCTACCGGCTGAAAGGGTTCTCTCATATGCAGGCCTGATAGTCAACAGACTACGTAAGCCTACTCGTCTACTCCCGGAGCACGTGGACATGCAAATTTTTCTAAACAAGAATAAATTATCATAGTAATTTGGACATTGCCTAATGATTCTTTACATTATTGTTAAGATCTTGCATCTATGGATGTGGTAGCCAGATTTTGTTTGGTTTTTGTTAATTTTATATAATTTATTCCTATTAAGCTTCTTCCCAATATTTTTTATTCACTGGAACGCATCGGTAAGTTTGATTTAACGCAGACTGTAACCTAACTGTTAGTCTATATATTAAGTGCAGTTTCGTTCGGAAAGTATAGTTTTAAGGGACTGTAAAAAAAAAAAAAAAGCTGGCTAGATGGTCTAATACATTTTGTATTTTGTTGTTATAGCCAGAAAACACTGACACAAAGATGTAAGCTAATGTAAGACAATTCATACATATCTCTGCGCTACTTCATGGGAGAGAATGCGCATTTTTACAATGTTTATAGTTCATTTGCATTTTTAATTAATGGAAAAGATTGTAAGAATCATTTGAAATAAATCTAACGGGATCGCAAACTGTTTACGGTTATATTGCAATGGACGAACTGCACCTACAATGACCATTTTGATGTACATAGTGTAGTTCACACAGTGTACTGGTTGGCTATTCAACGGTCAGTGTTTTCTAAAGGAACGAACCAGCCATGGAGTGATTGGAGTCATTGTTTTCATTATAGGTACAGTATAGCTATTAGCCGTCTACAGTAACCTTTTACTAGTTTAGTTTACCAAACAAAGTTAGGCATTAGGGTTTGTTCAGGATAGGCTTAAACTTTGCTGGCTACAAGTTTCAGTGGCTACATTATAGTAAGCCTAAAGTAAAACTGTTTAAGGTTATATTGCAATGGACGAACTGCACCGACAAGGACCATTTCAGAGTCATTGTGTTGCGATCCTATTGCACCTGTTGTTGGTTTGGATCTTAATAGGTAATTTAAGGAACTACTTTTGAGAACTGTGTAGTTTCGACTAATTGGTTTAACAATGCAGGAAGTAAACAGATACAACATCTCTACACACGTATAACGTGCAACAACACCCACTGTTTAAATAGCGTAGCAGTTAAAGACAGTCTGCCACATAGGACACAGCGTATCGAATCCAGCCAGGGCAACAACATTAATTCCTTCTAATCGCGGGCCAGCTGAACTTGGCTTGCCTGGTTTCTTGTTTGTCAGGCAAACCCATACAAAATTAAACAAGTGCATTCTGGTTACTAATCTCGATTTGCACCCGGGTTTGCACACCAAAGCAAATGACTGGTTAAGAAGCGCAACATTTGGACCTGAACAAGCATAAAGACAGGATATGTTTGATACGTTGCCTATTATATAATGTATCAAATGGATTCTCACACCAACTGTGTTTTTAGTTCGTTTGTGTATCCCGACCTAGCAACAGACGTTTGCTCTTACCATGTGTCGTCTCAGAATGGTCTGGCTCTTCATATACTTCAGGCAAAACTCGCAAACGTAGAGGCGTCCCAGACGGGCATACTCTTCGGGGTAGGGCGAGTGGTACCAAGTGTCCAGCTCGTAGCGGCCAAACAGGATGGTCTTTATCATGTTGCTGCCCTCCGTGATCTGGCCCTGAATCCGCAGCTTCTCCTGTGGTGTTTTCAATAAGTACCAAATGAGAGAGGGGAAATATGAAATTCTTCCGAACTACCAAGATTATTGTATCAAGAATAATTAAAATCACTACTTGTTTAGTATGAACGAATGACTTAGGTAGAGGTTTTTGTCTTACGAGATCTTCAGATGCGCGCGCCTGGGCCTTTCTGAAGAGCTCCAGGTCATATTCACTAGTGATATTTTCCAGAAGAGGCTCTCTGGTGTTGCCATGACTCTGTCGATGCTCCTATCGATGAAATGGACAGAGACACCGCTCGAGTCTCAATTAATCGTCTACATGACAACTTCACAAAATGACTAATATTTTAGTTTGTATTAATAAAATAATAGTTGAATAAATGCTATAAATAAGATATTCAATCTGAATTCACAGCAAAGTCATTCACTCTATTCATTTGAATAGTTAGATTGGTATCTCACCATGTATTTCTCCTTCTGCTCCTTCGGCAGCCCAGAGTTCCTTCCCTTTCGCATCTCGTTCACCTGCTCTTTGTATCTCGTCTGTTTTGAAGTGGGCGTCTGGGAACAACAGAAAGTAATTGAGGATTTTAGCTTTTTTCATCTACATGATACAATGAATCCTCTTGAAAATGACTAAATAATGTAACTAATGAGACCTGATGTCTTGTGGCATGTCTGTTGCTTTCCTCCTGCACCTTAGGCTCTTCTTCGTGTTTCTCGCGAGTGGATGCTTTCACCTGTCAATAAAAAGGAAGGATGAAGGTAGGACGAGTTGTCGCACACCTGTCCGTTGCTGAGGCGCAGGAGTTGAACAAGAGATTGCATAGAAACAGAAAAAGGATCTCTGTGTGTCAATGCAATTTTCAATTTATTGGAGCTTTCAGTCAACTGACTTTCATCAGGCTCTGATTAAGGTCTTCTCTTTCTACAATAAAAAGAATGAATAAACATAGGAGTTGATTCTAGGGTCAGGACTATAACAGTATTGTGATAATCAGTATAAGGGCAAACCACTGAAACATTTAAAGGTCTAGTGAAATAAAAAAAAACAGATTTTCCTGTGTTTGTTTTCTAAAAGTGGAGGTTGTCATAGCACTTTGAAATTGTGAACATGATCATGACTATCAGTTGTAAGAACAGTTTAAATACACTGCCTAGAATTTCCACCAGTTTTGGGGGGATGGAGTTTTGGTCTACCTGATCACATCACCAAGAGGTAAATAACAGACCAATAAAAAATTATCTAGAATAATCTAATCTCTGTCAATAACAACTAGATTTCAGCTTTTCCTACCACTTGCAGATACACCTACCAAATAAACTGTTCTACACGTGCAGAGCCGTGGTCCAATGGGAACACTACTGGCTCAAAAAATTGCTCTTCACTAAGAAGCATTTATATTTTTTAAACAACCACATAAAGGTACTTTGTTAGTAAAAAATAATAATTTGATTTTGAGAACCAACATACAGGAGAACATACTGCAATACTGGTTTTGGGACAGCCCAATTTGATTCTCTGGAGCTCTACCAATACCAAACAGCGAATGTGATATACCTAAATTAAAACATGAAAAATATTTTTCTAGCACATTTACTTTGCATTCGTCAGCAGAGAGGTTGTGGTAAAGGGGGCAACCAGAAACGGCAAAATGACGCTCATGTTTTCCTGTTAGATGTCCTGCAAGGAACAAAAGCGACAAAAAAAAATGAGTTTACAAAAAACATATTTGAACCACCAGAATGATTAAATAGTAAAAATCGCATCAACAACCAATTTAAACCATCATGACAAATGTCGTAGGGCATTTACTAAACAACATGGAGTGCAAAAAAACAATCACTTGTCTTACCCAGTGAGTTGCATCCCGGTGTGGGACACTTCATATTAAAATTGTAGGTCTCATGGCAGCGGCGACGCTTGGGCCGGTGGGAGAGGTCTTTGTCTGAGTCTCTGAGGGCAGGGTCTTTGGCTAGGCTCTCGTCATGGGAGGCGTTGGGGCTGGAGATGTCCAGCTCAGACTCAGAGGAAGGGGCATTGCCGGTGGGCGTCAACGGAGGAGACTCATCATGGTCACCCACCCGCTTCACATCTGGTGTGTCTAAATGGACATGAGGGGTAAATATGTATGATAAAATAAAGGAATCTTATATTCTAGAATTCTCAACCCTCACAAGGTCTTAGCCAGCACAACCACTTCAGTTTAGATATTTTTATTCCCAGCTAAACCATTTCCCCCATTGTATTACCTTGTGAACTTTGGCTTAAGCGCAGAGATGCTCTTGTGAGGCGTGTTCTCTTGGGCATATTTCCATCACTCTCTGAACTGTTTGTTTGTTCTCGTTCAGCAGAAGAGTCTGAATCTTCAGTCCCATCTGAGCCGCTCCCCACATGCACTCTCTGTAACATAATAAAATACCACATGATTGGTACTGTAAGGATAATGTTAGCTACGTAACTTCTCTAGACAATAGCCAGCCAACTACTATAACTGTAGTTGACTATCTACGTACCATCACTAGTAAGGCAATGTTTGCTAATGTTACTTAGTAAGCAATTCACAAATGTGCACACGTTAAGCCGCAAGGTATTCTACAAAACATACTAGAGTTATACTTTATTAACACTAGACACATCCAGTTAGGTAGTTAAATAACATAGCTAACAAAGTAGGTAGTTAACCTGTGTAGCTACATCTGACCGTACTGTAACTACACTGCTCAAAAAAATTAAGGAAACACTGAAACCACACATCAGGTCTAGATGAACAAAATATATTAAAGATCAAAATCTTTACTGTACATTGTGTAATTCGTTGAGAACAAAATGACATTACAACAGTCAATGGAAACCAAAATCACCAACCGATTGAGGGCTGGATTCAAACTCAAACTGAAAATCAAAGTAAACAATTGAAATCACAGGTTGTTCCAACTTGCGTGAATTTCATCACGGCAACTCATAATGTGACTCAGTAGTGTGTATGGCCCCTAGGTGCCTGTATGCACTCCCGACAACGTCTGGGCATGCTCCTGATGAGACGGCGGATGGTGTCCTGGGGGATCTCCTCCCAGACTTGATCAGGGCATCAGTGAGCTCCTGGACAATCTATAGCACTACTTGGCGGTGTCAGATGCACCGATACATAACGTCCCAGAGATTCTCAATTGGATTTAGGCCTGGGAAACGTGAGGGCCAGTCAATGAAATCATTGCATTTGTCATTCAAGAACTGCCTACACACTCTGGCCACATGAATCTGGGCATTGTCCTGCACCAGGAGGAACCCAGGGCCCACTGCACCAGTGTAAGGTCTGACAATGTGTTTGAGGATTTCATCCCGGTACCTAACAGGGTACCGTTGGCTAGCACATAGAGGTCTGTGCGACCCTCCAAGGATATGCCTCCCCAAACCATCGCTGACCCACCACCAAACCGGTCATGCTGGATGATGTTGCAGGCAGCATAACGTTCACCACGGCGTCTCCAGACTCTTACACATCCGTCACGTGCTCAGTGTGAACCTGCTCTCATCTAGGAAGAGAATGGGGCGCCAATGGCGGACCTGCCAATTCTGGTGTTCTCTGGCGAACGCCGATTGAGCTGCAGTGCTGGGCTGTGAGCACAGGTCCCACTAGAGGAAGTCGGGCCCTCATGGAGTCTGTTTCTGACAGTTTGTTCAGAAACATGGAAACCAGTAGCCCGCTATAGGTCATTTTGTAGGGATCTGGCAGGGCTCCTCCTGTTGCTCCACGCACAACAGAGCAGATACTGGTCCTGCTGCTGGGTTGAGGCACTTCTACAGCCCTGTCTAGCTCTCCTTGTGTAATGGCCAATCTCCTGGTATCTCCTCCACGCTCTTGAGACTGTACTGGGAGACACAGCAAACCTTCTTGCGACGGCACGTATGGATGTGACATCCTGGAGGAGCGGACTGTCTGTGCAACCTGAATGGGCTGCAGGTACCACCTCATGCTACCAGTAGTGACAAGGACACTAGCAAAATGCAAAACTAGAATCAGTCAGGAAGGATAAGGTGTTATACTGTGATGATTGCGTGTTCCCTTACTTTTTTAGCAGTGTATGTAAACACTACAGTGTTGTAATTTAAGTTTAGTTACGTCAGTAGGCAGTCAGCAAAACTTTAGCTAGATAACGTTGCCTAGCCAACCAGCTTCCTGTACTATGTAAGGACCACAACACAATAGGTAACAAAAATTTGCTAGCTCGCTAACGCATTAGCTCACAAGCTTAAGAGGCCATCTTAACTAGCTTGTTTGCTAGCTAATGTTAGCGAACAATAGCTAGCTAGATGGTTGATGTTAACTCTTCAATTATAACAATGTTATCAGGTTAACAACCAAAGATACATAAAGCAATGTGCACAAAAGATGGATCGCTTTATGACATATGTAGCTAGCTACTAACGTTATCTAATATTTCATTAACGATATGTCAACCTAGCCAGCTAATTCTGGGTTAGCCATTAGCCGGGTTAGCTTACCCAGATAGTTAGCGTTACAGTAGCTGGCTGTGTAATAACGCTAACGTTAGCTATTCCGACCTACATTGTTTTACCTGTCGTCTACGGGGCATATTTGCCTTGAGGACCGTCAGTTCCTATGCCGTTCGCCTCTTAAAGTAAAATAGGTTCCCAAATGTCTAATAACTACACTTGGTAGAAGTGCTTTAGATTCGTTTTTTACTTAAAAAGTTTGTATGTACACACTACACAGGCTACCTCTCGCGCCACATTTTCGTTACAAACACTTCCGGTTGGAAACTGTATGCAATGTTGAACGTTCTCCACTGGGTGTGAAATTACAGTAATGTGAAAAAGTATAACGCCTAGAAAGTTGTCTTTTTTTTTACATTTTTGGACGCATCGATATAATCACAACTTTAACACTATTGACATATAACGGTAACCCAATTAATCAAAAGGCACTAAACGATTATTATTATTATTGAATAAATATTATTGCAATAATGTATTCATAAAAAATGTCATAGTGATTAGAGATGTGTTATTTAATGTAACTGTCTACCAAGTCTCTTACATTGACTGGGAGTAGATTTACAGTACAGTACTCTTCTTTACAGTACTCTTTCAGCTGTGTCATGTTCCAGTGCTTTTTTGCATGCGTAGCCTCACTGACCCAAAGCATTTCGATAGGATTGAGATCTGGGCTTTGACTCACCATTTCTTCTTTTTGAGACATTCTGATGTACCTTTGCTTGTGTGTTTTGGATCAGGGTTCAGCTTGAACCTTTTGACTGGTGGCCTCACATAATCTCATTAATCTCACATTAATCTCTGGTACAATATGTAATTCATGGTTGACTCAATGATAGCAAGTTGGCTAGGAGCTAAGGCAGCATAGCAGCCTCAGCACCAAACCTTAATACCACTGCCTTGATGCTTTACTGTTGGTATGAGGTTGGTCTGTTCAAAGGCAATTTTTTGTGCATCTGGCATTGCAGCTTAAAAACTCCACCTTTTACTCATCAGTTCAGAGCGTATTGTTACAGTAGGTTTGGGCTTTACCCAGATGTTGTCTGGAAAACATCCGTCTTGTCTTGATATTCTTTTTTGAGAGCTGAGGCTTCTTTCTTCCAGACCTCCTTGTAGGCCAAATTTGTGTAGTCTCTTCTAGACAGTTGACTCATGCACTTGATTGTGACATTGATTGTGGCAAGAGAGGGCGTGTAAATCCCTTCAAAGTTCAAGTTCAAAAGGTTTATTTGTCATTTGCAATAACAAGTTATGGCAATGAAATGCAAGTAACAGTAATTATAATATATAAAAAAGAAGATAACACGAACTATCAATAATAACACTATACAAAAAAACACATAAATAATAATAACTATACAACTATACAATTACCTTGATACAATTATACAATTACTATACCTTGATGTTCCCCTGGGGTTCTAAGAGACCTCTATGAGCATCTTCCGGTCAGTTCTTGGGCTGAATTTGGTGGGATGACCTATACTATTTAGATTTCCAGTTGTTTGTAATTTTCTCCATTAGTGCTGTAGATGATCCATCGGATGTTGGAATGAGGCACTTCGAATTGCTTGGAAATGTCTTTAACCCCTTCCAGACTCATGGGCATCAACAGTCTTTCTTCTGATGGCTTTGAATGGGTCTTTTGATCTTGGGATTATGTGCTACCACACACCCATATCGTCAAGACCAAGTTACTAATCTTAATGGAAGGCTGGACCCTTGCAAGTTATGGTATAGGTGGGAGTGTGCTAACATTTTTCTCATAACAAATTGTATTTCTGCTTATTTTAATTGCATGAATGATTTCATGTTTTGTGAGACATATTAAATTGGGTAATCTTGATCAATGAATGAGGTTGGAATTTAGCTCAAATATCCATGTGTCAAAATATGAACAAAAATAAATAAAAAACTACAACTTTCCAGGGGGTGTACTTACATTTTTATGACTGTGGTGGAAACTATAACCCAAAATAATATTTTAATATTTTACAGTTCAGCAGTACCAGCTTACTTACATTAATACAAGTTGTATAGCTATATGTAAAATGGGTAACTATGTATTGTGATAAGTTCAGGAACGCTATAAAGTATATGGTAACAAGCCTATTTTCTCTTCAGAAAGTCACTGCTCATCAAAGGATACAAAAATACATTATCTTTACTCCATAAAATCTCTAAGAAAAAATGGTTGTAGCACCATTTTTCTAGTAAGTCTCTTTCATCAATATGAAACACAAAGGTTACAATTACTGTGTCATCTTAAAATAAACAACTGCTGTCATTAAATCATACAGTAAATATTACTAGGGTCAATCATTTATTCTAGGCAGCAACCAATTATGTACTATTTTGGACATTAGCTATTTTTTGGGAGTGATTAGGTCCCTCAGGGTCTGGTTTGAATCTTAACTGACATGGACAAAGCATATAAAAACATAGTAGTCAAATGAAAATAAAATAAGATACCATGCCTGTCATAAAGGGAGTGGGGTAAGACAGAATAGTGCTAAAGACACTATGTATAACACTGTTAAGATCAGCCCTGGATTATGCTAGTACAGCATATCCATCAGATGCACATTTCTTCATTGAAAAAGTTAGTTGTAATCCATGCCCAGGGATTAACAATATGCTGTGGAGCAATCCTAACTCCCCCCAGTAGCTTCACTTCAAGCAGAATTGGAAAAGATGCTGTTAAAGTTCAGATGATAACAAATTGCCATGACATATTGGGTAAATCTTTAAGGTCACAAGGACACACATCATACAGCGAAGGAGCTCCTATAGTGCTGGGAGCATGACAGAAATGCTTCCTAAGGAAGACAAGATCAGTGGGTGAGGATTTCGAACGTCCCTGCTTCTAACCCCCAGTCCAGTTTGTGGAGGTAATGCACCTTAGGTTGCCAACCGCCATATAAAATCAGCAAAAATATAGCAGCGTTAAGTCTGCTCAAAACTCTCCTAAAAAGGAATTCATAATATAAACTATTATAAGCTAGACACAATAGAAGTAAACCACAAAGTAGATTTCTTGCTTTTCCTTGTTACGCTTTCAAAATAAAAGTTTCTATTTCAAAGTATTGAAAATTGATTTAAAAAATAAATCCCCTTAAAACAGAACAGATCTCAACTAAGAAATACTAAGCAATCTTGCAATGTTGTTAAATAAGTATTATTTATTGATGTTGAACATACATATTGGTCTGCACAGCCTATGCCAGAGATTGTGCACACATGAAAGGGGTTTTCAGCTACCTCACTGACAGAATAAAACTGTAAAGGGTTTGGAAGATACATATTGGACTGTACAGCTTATGTTAAAAATAGTGCATTTATTATAGGGTGTATTAACTTACTCATTGACACAGAATACAACTGCAAAGAGTACACAAATATTAGCATCTTAGCTTTCATTATACCTTTAGCAGAATATCTATTTTCCCAAATGAGGTTCTTCAATTATTGGCTAAAAAAGATGCCATATCATGATCATCAGCAAGTGTATTCAACTGTTTAAAGACCTATAACAAGAGATAGGATGCAAATATTTGTTCAAACTTTTTCCTGTTGTGTTCTGTCAGCTAAGCTGCTTTCATATGTCACAAGCCTTAAAGTTTACCTCAACTGATAAGTTCACCTATTTGGTCTTAAATATGCTCCCTGATATATAGAATATTGTCACAGCACAACGTTATAAATCTTCACCAATCTCCCATGTTGGAAGTATTCTTATTCTAAAAATGAAGGTCCTTCCAATGTTTCTTTACATTTCCAAAATATTTATTCATCAACATGTGTCTGAGACTTAAGAAAACTTTCACTAATTTAATCTGGATTAATAAATGTCCTAGAATTAGACTCTCATTACTATATCTACTATGATATAGGGAGTCAACAGTGGTATTACTGGAGACTGACTCTAAATCCGTGGTGCCTGAATTGCCCAATGTTTGAGAAGAACATCCGAGTAGTGTGTGCTGTGAACCAGGCAAAAACACTATGTTGTTTTCTGCGAGGATCACTGAGTAAGCTCATACCCCAATTCATTGGTGTGCAATCTTTCACTCAGTCTGTGCAGTCCAATATTTATTGTATGTTCATTCTCCCTTGTATTAGTACACTCTCAATTCAATTACGCTTTTTAATTGATCCCCAGTGGAATTTATTTTTCTCAGAAATAATTATGATTTATAGTTATTTGGAAACATTCTAAAATTGCTAAGCATTATCCAGTCGAAATTTGCGTTTCAAATGTATTTTCATTATCTTAAACCAGGGACTTGTATTTTGAAGGCGAAAATAGTAGAAGCTATTGTGTAATCCACTATTGTGGCTAGCTTTTTATCCGTGGTGTGAAATTGGAGACTGTAGTATCCCTCGAAGTAGATTGCGAACGTATTTCTACTTCAGTATCTGCGGACTTTTCATCCTGTCTACGGTTCAGGAGTGTACTTGTGAAAGAAATGTATCTGTGACATGGGATCATACCATACAACGTTGCAGTCCAAGAAGGAGTCAAAACAAGATCGACCAAGCGGTGGAAAAAGTCCTTCATCGCTTGTTGTGGACATTGCTAGCTACAGCAGTACTAGCTATTTTAGCCTGCTATTCACCGCTAACGTAACGTTGGAGGCCAAACTCATTAACAAACATGTTTTTTAGGTACTACTAACGCGTTAGGTAAGTAATGTGGCATGTTCCGCATGCTTTTCTGTCTGTTATTTGCCAAATACAGACACATGCATTTCTGTATAGTATTTACTTTGTTTTTCGTTTCAACTTCTCTTTACGACACTACAGTAAAGTTAACGTTTCTCACTTTGTGTGTGGGTTCTTAACCAGACGTAACTACACATTGGACATTGAACTAGATTGTAAGAATGATAAAAAAAATGTTGTTTTTGTGCACTGTCAGCGTCAGCTGTCAAACAAATGACAATCAAGCCAAGGCAAGGGTTGGGCTGGTATTCAAAGCACAAACACACACGTGAAAGCTGTAATGAGTGCTCACTGAACGTTACTTCCTTTCACTATGTTTTATTTATGGGGTCATTTTATATTTGCCTTACTGTCAACAAAATCTGTACCGTGTGATTGTCCGAACTCACGTTCACTTAATTACAATTCAGGTCAAATCACAAATGCAGATGTAAGGGGAAACTGTCTTGTGATCTCGAAACTGTGGTTGTGGTAGAACATGACTCAGCAGGATGTGGAAAATATATATTTATGAGATTCTCTTTTCTGACTGACTGCCATTATATTGAGAACCCTTGACTGATTTCTTTATTTTAAATTGTAAGTGTCATCTAGCCCAAAGAATGGGCTGACAATTGCAGAACTGTTTTCTCTGAGTTGTTAGTTTAGCTTGTTGTTGCCAGGATAATCACTGGGGATATCTTGTGTGTATGTAACAGCATGCCATGTGGGAGTGACAGATCCTTGGAGGTGCAATGCTAGCCACACAGACCCCAAACACCGGGCCAGAGGCAAAAGATGTCAAGCAGGTAGGTGAAACCCTTTTACTGTTAGTCACCTGCCAAAACATCCATAAACCACTGAACTGGTATTGAGATCTGTCTCACAGGTAATCTGTTAGTGTTTGAGTGACACACTGACATTGTCTGTTCCTGACCCATTCAACTATTTTAACAATTAACCATGTGAAGGCTGTTGTTTGTTTGTTCCTTATCCCAGTATGTATAGCTTATTGGGGAATCCTGATTTGTTGTTCTTTCTACCATTGAAATGCAGGTTACTATGTCAAACACCTTAACCTGTAGCTTATGACATGGCATAGTCTATTAGCTTAGTTAGCAGTGTGGACATGTTTGTCACATCACAGTTTGTGATTGCACAGTGTTCTACCTTATTTCTGCAGATTTAGATAGTGTTCCCAGTAAGTGTCAGATATAGATTTTATGTTTTGATGTAGGCGAGTGTTGTGTGGTCTGTGTGATAGATAACAGTCTTTAGCTTACTCTGTTTCTATTCGTGGAAGAACTTTTTAAAAAGAGTTTGTATTTTTTTTTTTAGATTGGAAGAACTTTTTTTAGGCAATTAGGGAAAAACTGAAGTTGATTTTGAGGTCTGTTTTTGATGTCTAAAGAGATGTTTTGAAAGTGTTGTTTGGCCATGAGATGTTATTGCATAAGATGCATGTTCTCTTGCCATCTTGCCAGTGTCAGCTGACATCAGGTGACTTGGATGTGTGTCAGTAGGTACAGTGTTTTTCATGTTCACATGGCATGTCTCTAAAGGATGACACATCTTTTCTGACATTCTTTTGTTTCCAATGTTTGGCCAATTTTCTCACTTGAAAGCAGCATTTGGAAATGCTTCAGAGCTGTTGGCCTGTTGGTTGCTTCACATGCTCATGGGAAATAGGAAATAGGAAATGGGGAAGTGGTAAGTCCAACATTGTGTTGAAGTGCTTTGGAACAGTTATTCAACCATTAACATTAAAGCTAGCTTGATAAATTACATAGGCTATCTTGAAACTAGGTACATCAGGGTTAGCCAACTGGATTCAGGCAAAGGTTGTAGTTTAATAATAGTGAACATTTTATAATAAAAAGTATTTGGGTTATTTTGCAGAATTCTGGTTGATTTTAGTCCTGTTTTATTTTTTTTATTTTGCCCATGAAAAGTGAATGAGTAAATATGTTTTTTCTTCCTTAAAATCTCTAGAAGGCTAGTCTTGTACCACCTTTTACTTACCTCTGAGCTACATTATACACAGTGGTAAGGTTGTAACTTTTGGGTTTGTCTTTTGGATGAAAAGTTAAAATGATCAGTGGTACAACTTGGGTAACATTTACCAACATTTACCAAATATTTCTGCTGGTCCGTGTGATCTCTTACTGAGATCTCTTACTGAGTGACTGACAGACTGACTACCCCTTGTTAAATAGTGTAGTGGTTAGAGACGCGGGCCTGCAAACAATAGGGCCCGCATTCGAATCTTGTCACAGTCAAATCAAGTTATGCTTTTTGGGGTAATATAGGTTAGATCAAAACCCCTTGGACAGTAAAAGAGTAGGGGTTTCCACAATTCTCTTGACTTTTCCCTTGATAAAAGATCTGTTATCGTCACCTACTGTATCTCACAGAAGTGAGTACACCCCTCACATTTTTGTAAATATTTGATTATACCTTTCATGTGACAACACTGAAGAAATGACACTTTGCTACAATGTAAAGTAGTGAGTGTACAGCTTGTATAACAGTGTAAATTTGCTGTCCCCTCAAAATAACTCAACACAGAGCCATTAATGTCTAAACCGCTGGCAACAAAAGTGAGTACACCCCTAAGCGAAAATGTCCAAATTGGGCCCAATTAGCCCTTTAAAATTTTCCCTCCCCGATGTCATGTGACTCGTAAGTGTTACAAAGTCTCAGGTGTGAATGGGGT
>JACXGI010009719.1:19349-29644 GCA_016801175.1 Esox masquinongy
TTATCGCTCTCACACTCCCTCATACTGGTCACTGGAAGTTCAACATGGCACCTCATGGCAAAGAACTCTCTGAGGATCTGAAAAAAAGAATTGTTGCTCTACATAAAGATGGCCTAGGCTATAAGAAGATTGCCAAGACCCTGAAACTGAGCTGCAGCACGGTGGCCAAGACCATACAGCGGTTTAACAGGACAGGTTCTACTCAGAACAGGCCTCGCCACGGTCGGCCAAAGAAGTTGAGTGCACGTGCTCAGCGTCATATCCAGAGGTTGTCTTTGGGAAATAGACGTATGAGTGCTGCCAGCATTGCTGCAGAGGTTGAAGGGGTGGGGGGTCAGCCTGTCAGTGCTCAGACCATACGCCGCACACTGCATCAAATTGGTCTGCATGGCTGTCGTCTCAGAAGGAAGCCTCTTCTAAAGATGATGCACAAGAAAGCCCGCAAACAGTTTGCTGAAGACAAGCAGACTAAGGACATGGATTACTGGAACCATGTCCTGTAGTCTGATGAGACCAAGATAAACTTATTTGGTTCAGATGGTGTCAAGCGTGTGTGGCGGCAACCAGATGAGGGGTACAAAGACAAGCGTCTTGCCTACAGTCAAGCATGGTGGTGGGAGTGTCATGGTCTGGGGCTGCATGAGTGCTGCCGGCACTGGGGAGCTACAGTTCTTTGAGGGAACCATGAATGCCAACATGTACTGTGACATACTGAACCAGAGCATGATCCCCTCCCTTCGGAGACTGGGCCGCAGGGCAGTATTCCAACATGATAACGACCCTAAACACACCTCCAAGATGACCACTGCCTTGCTAAAGAAGCAGAGGGTAAAGGTATTGGACTGGCCAAGCATGTCTCCAGACCTAAACCCTATTGAGCATCTGTGGGGCATCCTCAAATGGAAGGTGGAGGAGCGCAAGGTCTCTAACATCCACCAGCTCCGTGATGTCGTCATGGAAGTGTGGAAGAGGACTCCAGTGGCAACCTGTGAAGCTCTGGTGAACTCCATGCCAAAGAGGGTTAAGGCAGTGCTGGAAAATGATGGTGGCCACACAAAATATTGACACTTTGGGCCCAATTTGGACATTTTCACTTAGGGGTGTACTCACTTTTGTTGCCAGTGGTTTAGACATTAATGGCTGTGTGTTGTGTTATTTTGAGGGGACAGCATATTTGCACTGTTATACAAGCTGTACACTCACTACTTTACATTGTAGCAAAGTGTTATTTCTTCAATGTTGTCACATTAAAAGATATAATCAAATATTTACAAAAATGTGAGGGGTGTACTCACTTCTGTGAGATACTGTATATTGATAGTTATTGTATTAATGTCATTCACGAATGAAAGAAAAACAAACGATTTGGTGCCATGAAATGAAGTAGCTTTGGCAGTGTAAAATTCATCTTCAGTCTCTAGATGCTATTTGTGGTAGAGGTAAACTTAATAAGAAACGTTAGTCAGTTTAACACAATGCTTAATGGTGTGTGGCGACACCAACATCAGGCTAACGTGTAGCACCGTAGCATAGTGATTAAAGACACAGCCTCTCACGTGGGAGACCCTGTTTTGAATCCAGTGAGGGCAACAACAATTATCACTTTTACCTGCGGGCCGGCTGAACTAGGCTTGCCTGGTTCCCTTTCTGGTTGTCTGAATGCTGCAACAAAGGAAGCAATTTAATGTCCCAATTCCTAGCACGCTATTACTTAAGCATGGAAGTTTTTATTGTAGCTGCTCAAGTGAATGTTAAAAAAACAACAACTGAATACTAGATCCATTCTAATTCATCCTAATCACACCATTTTCTTAGTGGATCAAAGAGAAGTTGGCATGGTCACTTAAGGCTCTGCAGAAGCGCTACGTGACAACCGATGCCGTGATAACCAGTGAGGATGGTGACTCCAACCTGCTGTGTTGTGCCCTGGAGGCCATCTTTATCCATGGCATCAAGAGCAAATATGTTCGCTCCGAGGCCGGGGCACGCGTCAGGAAAGGGGGGTCCCGGGCCACCCTCCCCCAACCTGTGTTCTGGAGCCTGCTTAAGACGGTCACTCACCGGTAGGTGTTAGCCTGAGGCTGTATTGAGAAATCCATTTTCTGTACAAATCCCTCCCTTAATTTGCTTTACTTGTTATGCCGTTTGACTTCATGTGGATCTGTATCTGACAGACGCTGTATGCATGACATGTTGAAGTTCAGATAATGGCGTGTTTATATCCTGCCTATTATATTTCAATAAGTATTTGTAATAAATGACAAAAGGCTATTTATTTACAGTGGTTAAGCCAAATGAAGTTTCAGATTAGATGATGTAGTTCTCTGTACTCATGCATTATCTTAATGTGTATTGAGTACTGAAAATGTAATAACTGCTGTTCTTTATCACTATTGTGATTTAATGTGTCCACAGTGACGTGATCACGGAGCTGGAGAACATGAGCTTTGTTAATACGGATGTGGGTCGCTGCCGGGCCTGGCTCCGGCTGGCTCTAAACCACGGCTTGATGGAGTGCTACCTGTCGTCATTGTTCCGCGAGGGCTCCAAACTGCAGACCCACTACCAACCCTCCGCCTTGCTCCTTGACCCGGAGGAGCGTGAGGTGCTGCTCAGTTACATTCAGGGCCTGGCCTCTCTCACCTTCAGCCTGTCCTACAAGTCGGCCGTGCTCAACGAGTGGACCACCACCCCTCTGACTCTGGCCGGCCTCTGCCCTGCCATCCAGGCCGATGCTGTCGACCAGCCCGGTCTGACCAAGCACAAGGAATCCTGGGACACGGTATCACAGTCATCTGTCGGGTCGGACACGGTGGAAGTGCAGCGAGCGGGGCCAGGGGGGCTGGGCAGGGGGATCTTAGGGGGCAGGACCCATATGACCTCTTCCAGCTTAAGCCTGGACACCACGGGGTCGTCTCAGCTTTCCTCCAGCCTTAGCTCAGACAGCCTGCTACAGGGTCACGACCCTAAGAGCCCAGACAAGGAGAACTGGGCATGTGATCTGGAGATCTCCTCCAACCCGGAGAACAATGGCGATGCCAGAAGGCCTCTCAAAGAGTAAGT
The DNA here is from genome assembly GCA_016801175.1 of Esox masquinongy. Classification (NCBI taxonomy): domain Eukaryota; kingdom Metazoa; phylum Chordata; class Actinopteri; order Esociformes; family Esocidae; genus Esox; species Esox masquinongy. The sequence continues at coordinate 22,413 of JACXGI010009719.1, forward strand.
TAGGCGTAGGTGTTGTTAGAGGGCCTGTGCTAAGGAATTTTACAGATCACCAAACCACTATGGCTGGGTTTACACAGGAATCCCAATACAGAACTCTTACTAGTTATTTGTCACTTGGCCAATCAGATCTTTTGCCATAGAATCGGGCTGCCTAGATTATTTGGTCATATAGGAGTTCCTGAAGGTGTACATATACAATAAAGAAGGACACACAGTTGTCGGCATGTCAGCAACATGCTTCAGCTGACAAAGCATGAAGAAATTATTCAATACTTTTTTATTAAAAAAAACGTTGACGAATGTTGTCCCATGTTTTATTTGGTGATCGTTCTGTAACTTTCTGCAGCATTCTGGCAGACTTCAGGGAGAATGGGCACTCCAGCCAGGACTCCATGCGTGAGGATTCCTATGTGTCCACCCCAGGCGCTGACCACCTCTCGGAGAGCGCAGCATTCAGCGGCTCCGACGGTGAGGCCCAGGGGGCTAGCACACCTTCCACTGGCCCCTCTAACCATACTTCACTGGGGCCAGACCAGGAGGGGTCATCCACGAAGACCGACCTCCCCTCAGAAGTTTACTTTGACATCCCCTCTAATATGCCCCCCAGTCTGAGTGAGAGAACAGCGACAACTTCTCACCTGCCAGTCACTGATGCACCATGGGAGGAAAAGATGGACGATTCTGCTAAGAGCACCTCAGAGGCTTCAGCCCACATAAACCTACATCGCACGACAAGCATGCTTAGTCGGATGGTGTCTACAGACTCCATAGCAGTATGTTTAATCACTCTTTCTGTCTCCATCTCTCATTACCTGTGACTGACCTGACCTTTTCTGTATTTTTATTTTCTCTGCATCGGCTATTGTTAGAACTTACTTTGTGCGAGGCATTGCTAAATATTGAATTCTATGGGTTTATAATACAATGTTCACCAAAAACGCTATTCCCCGATTTGCTGAATTAGCCACAAATCATCACTATGTAAAACCTGTCTTTCTGTTCTCAGCACTCCCACTCCTGGATCTCTGAGGATGACATATATAAGCCTAACCTCGATGAACTGGCTGACCCCAATGAGCCTGTACTAGCGCCTGGCCCAGCATGTATGAACGGGTTGGCCTCTCCCCCTCCAGAGATGGAGAGCTCCCAGGCTCCCCCTATGGTGGTTCACCGCAGGCAGATAGGTAAACTCCCAAACAGTCTGAATCTGGTGACCTTGAGTGTGCCATTCCTGCCTGGGCGTTTGATAAGACTGGTATTTCCAACCATTGGAAATGCATTTCAAGTAAACATTTTTTTAAGATACCAAAACCAGGAAGAAAAACTAAAGAACTTGTGTTTCTGTCTGTACTAATTATAGAATGGCCTTGTTCATGAGGTGACCAAATGCAAAGATATTGTCTCAGTTTTAGCCCTTTTCTTGTTCTTGTTTATCTGGTAAGAAATAAGGCTCATGCAGTTTAGAGATTTGTTGTGGAGTTTAGTAGTAGTGTCCTGAAGTTGACGCTCTCCCTCTTTCTTTGTTGGTCCTTCAGGTCTGTCCAACCCTTTCCGTGGGCTCCTGAAGCTGGGCCACTTGGAGCGGCGGGGCCCGGTGGGCATGTGGCGCGATTACTACTGCGAGCTCTCGCCCTTCGAGTTTCGCCTCTACCTGAACGCAGAGGAGCGCACCTGCTGTGACAACTGCTCCCTGCTGCGCTGCGAGGACGTCCACCTTATCTCGTCCGATGGACGCTTTGACCTCAACTTCGCCGGGAAAAGGCTATGCCTGCGGGCGGCCAACCGCGATGAGGCTGAGGACTGGGTGGACCGCATCGCAGAGGCCATCAACAAGTGCCGTCCGCGGCACCGTCCGAACGGCCAGTGGGAGGTACAGCAGCCTGGCAACAGCAGTGCCATCATGGACGAGCCGCCAAAATCGTCGTCCCCTTCGTCCCCCTACTCCGTACCCGCCAGTCCCGAGCGAGGAGAGGCCGCGGTCGAGCAGGGACAGGAACTTCCTCTTGAGCTGGACTGGACGCGCCCCACTGACCCCGAGCCGGACGCCATTAAGGAAGCTGTGCTGTACCTTTCCCAGGACTCAGATGCTCGCAACTGGACTCCTCTGGTGTTCTCCCTCTCCTTAGAGACTCTCAAGGCCTTCCAGGTACAGGATGGCCAGAAGACGCTGCGCTACTCCCACCCCATCGAGGGGATACGCGACGTGGTCCCAGATGTTTCTCTGGGCGGCCCGACTTTCTTTAGGGTCGTAACGGCCAGGGATACGCTCAAACTAAGAGCAGAGAGCCCAGAGGAGGCGCGTGCCTGGAGGGGGCGCATCAGAGGTGCTCTAGACTCCTACCTGGAGAGTGGCGAGGATGGGGAGCCTGACAGTCCCGCAGTGGCCCCTGGCGCAGGGGGGAACATTCACAGACTGGTGCAGCATAGATTAAAGGATGATAGGAGCCTGCTGGACCATTTATACACAGTTCCCACAGAGAAGGGACTGGACCTTCAGGGCTTCAAGTGTGCAGGTAGGTCTAAGTCTCATCACCCTATTAGTTCTTTAACAGGCAGCACTTCAGTTTCCATGACGTTGCCCATTGCAGTGTTTCCCCTTTTGTTTGTTTTAGTGAGATGCACTTTCAAGTTCAAAATTGAAAGTGCATCCGGATTGAATGTGGTTTGGCTGGTCAAAGAAGCTGTCTCGTCACGTTCATGTTTGGTATAACAGACAAAAAGTCAGCGTGCGGTACAGGATGAAAGGGGTTGTATTTTAAAGTGACAGATCATCAATACCATTGTCAGTAGAAAGTATCTTTAAGCATCATTTCTAGTCCCCCTGCCTACAGACCTCTGGCCTAGACTGACAGACTGTGGTAGACCGCTGCCTCAGCAATGAATAAGTCCATTTTTAAGGTCAGTAGTCCGACTGGTGTATCTGAAGAAAATATAGCATTTTTTAGGATGTAAAAAAATGTTCACAACAATAATACTTTTTTGTTATAGAATTGGCTAGTAATCACGTTGATTTAAAGAGACATTCCTTCAATTTTTAGAGGACATCACACAGGTATATTTAAAGAAAGAGAAAGCCAGGGTACAAGGGGTATTTAACAAGGTCAGGTAGGCTACAGTCTTAGTGCGGGATTTCTCAAACTGAGTCAGCTTCCAAAATATATTAGAGGGTACTGTGGTATGAGATTACATTAAAAACCACACACTATTTGTGGCTAATTCGTTGGCAGGGGGATTGTCATGTTTTCATTTGGGTACCTGTGAGTTGGGCTTCCTTAGTAAATGTAGGCCTTTCCTACACACACACAATTCATACCTGATTATCAGTATTTGTTTTCAGATTTGCCATATGAAACCCATTGTACTTTTGGAAGACTATTGTATCTAGAATTACACAGCTCAAAAAAATTAAGGGAACACCTAAATCACACATTGGGTCTTAATGAACAAAATATATTAAAGATCAAAATCTTTACCATACATTGTGTAATTCGTTGAGAACAAAATGACGTAACAACGGTCAATGGAAACCAAAATAACTAACCGATTGAGGGCTGGATTCAAACTCAGACCGAAAATCAAAGTAAACAATTGAAATCACAGGTTGTTCCAACACGTGTGCATTTCATCATGGCAACTTATAATGTGACTCAGTAGTGTGTATGGCCCCCACATGCCTGTATGCACTCCCAACAATGTCTAGGCACGCTCCTGATGAGATGGCAGAAGGTGTCCTGGGGGATCTCCTCTCGGACCTGGATCAGGGCATCAGTGAGCCTCTGGACAGTCTGTGGCGCTACTTGGCGGTGTCAGATACCGATACATAACATCCCAGGGGTTCTCAAATGGATTCAGGTCTGGGGAACCTGAGGGCCAGTCAATGGCATCAGCGCCTTCGTCATGCAGGAACTGCCTACATGCTCTGGCCACATGAGGCTGGGCATTGTCCTGCACCAGGAGGAACCCAGGTCCCACTGCACCAGCGTAAGGTCTGACGAGGAGTCTGAGGATTTCGTCCTGGTACCTAACAGCAGTCAGGGTTCCGTTAGCTAGCATGTTGACGTCTGTGCTCCCAAAACGGTCATGCTGGATAATGTTGCCAACAGCATAACGTTCACCACGGCGTCTCCAGACTCTTACACATCCCTTACATGTGCTCAGTGTGAACCTGCTCTCATCTGTGAAGAGAATGGGGCGCCAATGGCGGACCTGCCAATTCTGGTGTTCTCTGGCGAACGCCAATCGAGCTGCACGGTGCTGGGCTCTGAGCACAGGTCCCACTAGAGGAAGTCGGGCCCTCATGCCACCCTCATGGTGTCTGTTTCTGACAGTTTGGTCAGAAACATGCAGACCAGTAGTCTGATGGAGGTCATTTTGTAGGGATCTGGCAGTGTTCCCCCTGTTCCTCCTTGCGCAATGGAGCAGATACCGGTCCTGCTGCTGGGTTGATGCCCTTCTACAGCCCTGTCCAGCTCTCCTTGTGTAACGGTCCTCCCCTGGTATCTCCTCCACGCTCTTGTGACTGTACTGGGAGACACAGCAAACCTTGCGACAGCACGTATGGATGTGACATCCTGGAGGAGCTGGACTGCCTGTGCAACCTGAATGGGCTGCAGGTACTCATGCTATCAGTGGTGACAAGGCACTAGCAAATCTAGAGAAGAATCAGTCAGGAAGGATAAGGAGAGAGCAATTGTCTGTGGCCACCACCTGCAAAACCGTTCCCTTTTTGGGTGTTGTCTTGCTGTTTCATCTCCAGTGCACCTGTTGTCACTTTCATTCGCATCGAAACAGGTGACATTGATTCACAATCGCTAATGCTTCCTAACTGGACACATTGATATCCCTGAAGTCTAATTGACTTGGTTTTATACTGTGATGATTACATGTTCCCATAATTTTTTTGAGCAGTTTATATTGACATGTCAATCATTTAGCAGACACTGACTGTTTGCTCACACTGACTTTGAAAGAACTGATGACACAGTTAAGAATTGCGCAGTATGTCAGGTAAGGTTTAAACTGTCTAGTCTGCGCCCTGCTTCTTAATGATTTAATTAGCTGTTTCTTTTTGTTTTTCACATTAAAATATGATCAACTGTTAGTGATCTTCAGCAACAACCACACAATCCAAAAAAAGTTTAGAAAAAGCGAATAAACAAAAACATGTTATTAAATGAAATGATATGAGAGGTGAAGTGCTATTTTAAATGTTACAGTAAATTGTCAATATAATATGTGGTAATTCATTTTCATAACCTTCTAATGGTTGATAGTGGCAGTGGCTTCTAATCTTGTTGTTGCTTCCTCTTTGGAGTTTTAGGCTGCTTATCTGTATAACTACTCATGTAAAAAAGGGCTGTGTGATGCATTTGATGAATTAAGTGGTTATGTTTAAAGAATACATTTATAAGTTTAGCAGAATTTTATTTTTTTCTGAGTTTATCACCATTTTTTTTAAACGGACAACGATACACAACGAACAGGACCAAAATAAATTAGAGAAAAATCATTGGCAAGATGCAGAATCTATGAGCCTGAATACGCCGACATAAACAAACTATTTGTGAAGTGCTGCATTTCAAATGCAATCTTTTTCCAATACCCTTTGCAACCACACAAACACAGTAAAATGATAATTGTAATCTTACAAATGGCTGCAACATAAAAAAACATATTACATTTTGTTTAAAGCCTCTAATAAAAAAATAGGCCATGTACAAAGTTACCTTTCACCAGACTATCATTGCTTGAAGTCATAAGTTGCTGTATGACTGTCTGAGATTAAACTCCAGTAATCATTAGGGGAACTGAAACTAATCTATAACTAAGCCTAAAAATATATCTAGGTCTCTCTTGTAAAGGGTTCTTATCATTTTGTAAAATTCAGTGCATGTAGAATGGTTTAGTGTCCATCGGACAAAAAATAAAGTGCATATTTTTCCATTTGAAACTTGCAGGTTTGCTTGAAATTAATAATAATTTCACTATGGGTGAAGGTTCTGTAATAATTAGGTTATTTAGCCATGGTAAGAATATGCCATATCTGTAGACAAGGCTCAATTTCTTCAAACTACACATGAAAGCGGTAGTTGGTTAAAATATGTTACTTTATCAATACATTTAAAATACGCATAGAGAGAAAGATGTATACTTTTCAATAAAGTTCCATTTAAGCATGCATTACTCCTGTCAGATTGGCCACTTAGTGCATTGCTAAATGTATTAACATTGTAATTCATATCTAACTGTATTGACATTTTTATAGATACAATTGTGCTCAAAAGTTTGCATACCCTTGGAGAATTGGTAATATACAGCTCTGGAAAAAATTAAGAGACCCACTCCTAAATGTTTTTAAATCAGCATCTCTACATGTATGGCAGCCATTCCATTCCAGGTTCTGTTAAATTCCAACACAGGCGCACCTCATTTTAATTAATGAGGTACTGATTAGGTGATTACCTGAACCAAATCTAATTTAACGAGGAAAAGTATAAAAACCACTACTGTGGTCATCACTATCCTCTTGCAATAGGACCAGCTGGATGGCAAAAACAGTGCAAGTAGTACCTCAAAGGTAATTTGAATAAAAAAATAACTATTCAGCATGACAAAAGAGTTGAAAAGAAAAACTTTGTTTGAGAAAAAGAAGGGTTCAATTCTGGCTTTACTGGCAGAGGGATACAGTAAGCGTCAGGTTGCTTCCATCCTGAAAATTTCAAAGACTGCGGTTCATAAAAACAAGGTCAAGCAACAGACATTGTGGACAACAAAGCTACAGACTGGCAGAGGGCGAAAACGACAGTCCACTGATCGAGATGACCGTCAACTCATTTGAATGTCACTCAACAACCGTAGGATGACATCAAGTGACCTACAAAAAGAATGGCAAACAGCAGCTGGGGTGAAGTGCACTGCGAGGACGGTTCGAAACAGGCTCCTAGGGGCAGGGCTGAAGTCGTGCAAAGCTAGAAAAAAGCCCTTCATCAATGAGAAGCAAAGAAGAGCCAGGATGAAGTTTGCAAAAGACCATAAGGATTGGACCGTAGAGGAATGGAGTAAGGTCATCTTTGACGAGTCAAATTTTCAGCTTTGCCCAACACCTGGTCGTCTAATGGTTAGATGGAGACCTGGAGAGGCCTACAAGCCACAGTGTCTCGCACCCACTGTGAAATTTGGTGGTGGATCGGTGATGATCTGGGGATGCTTCAGCAAGGCTGGAATTGGGCAGA
>JACXGI010009720.1:0-16560 GCA_016801175.1 Esox masquinongy
GTGTGTGTGTGTGTGTGTGTGTGTGTGTGTGTGTGTGTATTCGCGGGTGTACGCGTGTGTATTCGCGGGTGTACGCGTGTAAAGTGTTCATGCACTGAGATGGATTCTATAGAGGTGATTCAGTAATGATTCAGCACCACAACACAACACTGCAGTGAAACAACATCATTGTGGACACGAGGAAATAGCCAATCAGCACCCAGATACAGTGTATCAATACAACCCCAAGAGTAGAAATCAAATGTACATTCAACTCAGGACATATACATAATGCCAGACATAATGGAAAATAACAGTCATATTGCCTTAGTATAAATCACCGTCAGAATGAAAAGGCCAAACGTAGCACCTGGAAATGAGGATGTTAACTTATTGTTAATAGCTCCTCGTGTGATAAAGGCATTAGGTAATGAACTGATTGGCTATACTGCCGCTTTGTACAGGGGTGTTTGTTAAGGATTTGCAAGATTTTCCAGAAATGGTTTTCCCAAAATCCCAATAAGAAGATTTCCAGAAGCAGAGGGGATTAAGCAAGAAATCCTGAAAACTTTTCAACCAGGATTTCTTTGGAATTTTGGGAAATTTACTGGAATTCTGCAACTCTGTAAAAGTTTTGACCTTCCTCGACCTTCAATTCTCAACCGGTTCCTAGGAGGTTCTCAGAAGGTGCATGTTTTGGATCTGTTCCAACCCAAACAGTCAGTCAGTGGGCAGTCAGCTGGCAAACTGATTAGAATAACAATCGGCTGTATTAGTGCCAGGCAGGAACCAAAACCTGCATCCCGCTGAGATGTATTAAGAAAATGCTAGAACATTAGGCGGACATGTTTCTCACCATCAAAACACTTTGACAAATCAACCTTCTCAGTTGTTCTAATCAAAAACAATGGAGGCAAATTATTGTCCCACTTTCCCAAAATTCTGATTTGAGGTTTGAAGATTTCCACCTTCTTACCTCCTGATTCCAGGAAGTTTCCAAGCATTTTTTTTGTAACCTAATGTATACAGTGTATATACATTTGCATATACAATACAGAACAGTTGTAAGAGGTGATACTTATACAAATAATTCAGATGAATGAATTATTCTTACCGACCTCAGTGATAACAGTAGCCTCATAGTCAGTAGACTGATCACTACACAGCTAAACAGAAAATATTGGAGACACCCAGAGTGTTGGACAAGATTAGCATAGCCTGGTATTTGTTTGAGGACAGCTGTGATCTTGCAGACAACATTGTGAATTCCTACATGTTGCGAACCAACACGAGCTAGCAAGATGGCATTTGATCTACCAGGCTGTAAGGTGTTGGCCTGAGGGCAAAAACAGACTGGCGCTCAGGATATAGTGGTGCAAAACAATAATTTAAATCAACTTTTTTTTATAAATGATTATTTCTAAATTAAGACAAAAAAAGGGTTTCAATTATTAAATTATTTAAATGACATCTAGTCTAAGTCGGAAGTCATGGTCAAAACAGGCTGACAAATACCCAAACCAAAACACTTCCTAAATATTTATTTTTCATAAATTCTGTGTAAATACACACCCAACCAGGTATGTTTGAGGTGGCATGCGTTTTACATAGTTGCAATGGGTATAGCAACCCCCATCTCAAACCCCCGCCCACCCCAACAGCCGCCACAATCAGTGCTTGAATTGATATTAGGCTTTAGCAAACTCCACCCCCCCACCCCCGATTTCCAAAGAACCTCCTAACAGATCAATTTTTTTTTTGTTTGCAGGGGAGGAACAAAAGCAGCAGACAATTAGATCACCGCGTTCAAGTCAGCTTCTGGAATTGACCACAAAGAACATACAGACCAATCTACGGATAGAAAACATCCACCTGACAGGCACAATATCACAAGTCAAATGTGTGTTAGTTACTGCCACGAATATTCACAGCACAATAAATCTTTTTCCTCCATTCCGTTTCTCTGTGATTACCTATACCGCCGCTAGGCACGTATAAAGTGACGTCTTATTCATCGCAAAAACATTCCGTCTTTCCCATATAGACGCAGGAAGGGACCAGCTTTGATCCTGCTGTGTGGGGGTTTGCCTTCGTCTTGACGAACCAACGTGTTTCCACTTCACCTCTGCGGATGCACCACCCAATAACACCATAGTTACTATATACAGTGCACTTCTTTTCACCAGGGCCCACGAGCCCTTTGCCGGATGCAGTCTCATTTAAGAACGGTTGCACGCCAACGTGGAAATTGCACAAGACCGTGGCCGGATTGCACCGGTACGTTGTCATCGCAAGGCAACACTTATCATTGACGCTTGTCCCCCCCACGCCATGACCCCCACCCCACTTCCCTAATCCACCCCACTTACTCACCCACACCCCCCACTCCCAGCCTATGTTCCAACAATAACTAGGACCTGGGGTTTCTCAAGGGTTATCTATGTGGATGCCTTCGAACAGAGATTACAGGCATAGAATATAATCGACGCTTAGTCCGTTTCAGACGTTATATTTTCTATGCATTTAACCCAATCAGATAACTTCTGGGAAAGCCGTCCCCCGAAGTGTTTTTTTTTTCTGATCACATCAATCTAACTCAGCTGAGATCGTCCCGACATGCGGTGAGAACCAGTGTCCTGGGATCTGCTCCAAGTCCGGCACCAGCCTGATGGCACAGTGTGGTTGGTTGGCACTGAGATAAAGGCGTTATTGTCCCGACCCCAGAACAGATTGAGTTGGGTTATGTGGCACTGACTGAGACGGCTTCTAGTGCATACTGAAGGCCTGGCCTCCTATCCCCCAACAGGGCCGATCCAGATATAGTCTGTTGGCTGGTGTCGGTTGGAGCTGATCCAGGAACAGATTAGGCTGTAGGTAGCTGGCAACCTAATAGGCAGAATGAATGACCGGGGACCGAAGAGGACGAGGTGTGGATCCGGGCTCAGCTGATCCTGACTCGGGAGATCAGCTGACTTCGGAGGTTGTTGGCTGACCGACGGGGCACCGCAGAGCAGAAAACGAACCTTGAGACAGCGTTGGAGGTGGGGACGGACAGACAGGTGGAGATGGTGATGGAGGTGTACAGTAAATGGACAGACGGAGATAGAGGTGGGAACGGGCAGACACATGGAGGCAGAGGAAGTTGTAAACGCAGAGAGAGCAGGATGCGGTGGAGAAATAGAGGGTTGTGGGTACGAGCTCGTGTTTCCAGTCCGTTGTCGTCGGCGATGTTGCTGGGAACCTCCGCTACAGATCACTTGGAGAGCGCCCGAGCTTTGGCGGCCGCTGCCTGGGCCCGCTGCACCGTTCCCTGGCAACGCTCTCGGCACGCCAGCTGGCCGTTCTCAAACAGGCCTTCGTGGTTCGTCCCTCCTCTTCCTCCTCCTCCTTCTGGACCTCCGTCAGCAAACGTCAGCACACCTGCAGAGGTCGAGTTCAAGTTTATATAGTTAGCCTGACCTTATTCACATTAAACCACCAAATATATTGAATACTGAATAAAATACTGAACAAAAGGGTACCACAAAAAATGGTATCTTTAACAGTGATAATCCTTTGTTACCAAGCTTCAAACCCCAGATTCGACAAATAATTTGCCAGTTTGGTTTCTCTCTATGAAAGTCATCCATATGGCAACAAAGCCAATGCACTTGTTTTTTGGCAACCGACCTAGCCATGATTTTTTTTCAAATGCTGCAGTTTCTATGTGAAATTGATGCGAGATGGAGAGTGAATCAAAAAGTTTGGAAGTCATGAGAATTCCGTGCTAAGGTGTCCGTTGCTAAGACGCTGCCCTCTTACCGTAGCCCTGCACGCATCCACTCTTGAACTCTCCTTCAAACCTCATCCCGTCGAAGCGACTGAACACGCCTGTGCCTTGGAACTTGCCCTGGACAAACTCTCCCTCGTACCTGCGAGAAGGGCAGGCACGCGCACCAACATGGGAATGCACTGATTAGGTGCCGAACAGATGAAAGCTGACTGAAGACGGGCGCGTGAAATTGGCATTTTAAAATGTTTTTCACCGCGTCTTCCATGCAAAAAAGTTTTGCGATTAATGTTTCTCACCTGTGTAAAGCGTCTTGAAATGTATCCATTTTAAGTGACATGCTATATGCAGTCAATCACGTGTCCTGTAATTTGATGATAATTATGATCTCAGGGTCGTTTTGGTCAAGTTGCTTTCCAGTTTCGTAACTTGGAAAACAGTACAGCGAGTTCTAAAGTTATCTGTAGGCCCTTTTGTGAGTGTTCTTTTTGCACACTGATTGGCTTAGTGGATCCAAATGAGTTTTGAGTTTTGGATTTTTACATGAGACACTGTATTCAACAAAACCACTGCATCCAAACCACTGTTGTTTCTAAAATCACAACACTGAAAGAGCCCGTTTGCAACGTCACATGGAAGAGCTAAGAAGTGTAATTTCTCCAAGCCTAAAGGCCAGGCATCAGTCAAAAGAAGTGTGCCATAAGGGAATTAGGGCGCATTTTAAGCATGCAGACAGAGTTGCGATGTCATGAGGCTGGGTCAAAGTTGAAAGTTTAAGGGTGAAACATTCACCTGGATCCATCAGGGAAGACCAGCATCCCACAGCCGTTGAATAGCCCATTCTCAAACTGGCCGGTGTAACATGTCCCATCACTGAACGTCAGCTGACCCAGACCGTGCCTAAGACCTGGGGTAGAGGCAAAACAAACAGCTGCTTAGAAACTCACCAGTCAGTTAGGAACCCAGTTACCAATCAGATCAGTTACTTAGCCCAGATCTGGGAACAGTGACTTTTTACATGTAGATTGCTAATATAAAATATCAAAAAACAAACAAACAATCAATTACATTTATTTTATAAAGCCATTTTTACATGTGTGCAGAATAAAGTTGCAACATTCGACCATGAGGCTGGAATGTGATCCGTGCAAAGTATAGTCGTGAGACAGACAGCAATGAGCGTCCAAGACTTCACTTCTGTGTGGGAATACAGACCCTGTGGTTCTGAAATGACAATTTGTTCTCACTTATAATGTTATCTGCAAAGAACACTAAAACAATTTGTATTTCAACAGGGAAATAGAGGAATTTTATTTAATGGTTACTAAGAGTATAGACGTCTGTCTTTCTAATCACATCATCAGATGTTTGTATACCTTCAATAAAGCAGTGACCAAAAGTGCCACTTCATGTGCAACCTTTCAAACAACCTATTGTTGTTTGAAAGGGACTGAAAGAACCTTCCAGTCCCAAGGTCACAAAAAACACTGGCTTTCACAAACTTTTGAAAAACTGGATGAAAAATATTAAAATTAAATATTCCCTCAAACACATGAATGAAAGTCAATAAGAGACCAATTTATAACTCAATGTGTTGTGTAAATGTTTCCTAATGTGTCTGAGACAATACATGTGTGAATTTAAGAGGTTAATAGAACGTGGAGAGGTTCTTGGATCATAAAAAAAACATCTGCTCTGCAGCACAGCTTCTGCTTGGGTTCTCACTGTCTGCCTGCAACACGTTGTAGAACTGTCTCTCTTTTTGTCTGCCTGCCTGCCTGCCTGTCTGACTGTCAGTCCGGCTTTCTCCTTCATAGACTATAAACTAAGGCCATTGTTGGCTCAAAAGTGAATGGCTATTTATGAGGTAGTTGGGTTGAAAGACAATGTAATTGTTAAGGACTATTTTTATAGTGGGCCAAGAACACTAAATGCTCTCTGACCCGGGCTACCTACGCTAGTCTGTCTGTCTCTCTTTTGTCCAATTTCATAACATATACGTAGGTTCTTTTGAAGATCTTGAAACTTTCTTGTTAATTGAACATCGCATTTAATGGGTGTTTGGGTCAAAAAAACTTGTGCCACTTAATTGATCCAAACAACTTTCTCAGGGTCTCTGAATTTTCTCGGAACTCAGAGTGCTTTGTCGTCTTTGACTTCTACATTGCAGCATTCTATTCAAACACATTAAGGGATCTCATTTGCTTGTAGTTTATAGCATGTTATTTTCATGAGGTTTAGGTTAAATAATCAATTAACAGTTAATAGGTTCCAGGAAATACCTCTCTCAGAGTCTCTGAGTTTCCTTGGACCTTAAAAACACGCAGGCAAGTGTCCTTCACAAGAGAAAGACTCCTCAGCTTATCCGCTGAACATAACAATCACTTTTTAATGTGTTTTCATGAAACAGAACCTGAACAAGTAGCTCAGGGCCTCAGAGTACTTGTGATTTGAAAGCGTGGATGCATCCTTCTAAACTAAACCATAACTTATTTTAGTGGCCTTTTGTAACGCGCTTGCCTTGTTACTCCGGTGACATTGGAAACTATTCAACCAAATCCCTTCAAACTACGTGCGCCTGCATTCACCGAATCAATCTTCAATTTTTCTTCCGTAATTCTAACACAGTAAATGTCCAATTTCCCCCCAAGTCCTCGCAGAAATGGACCACTTACCGGATAAAAACAAGTACTGTCAATATTTTATCCTGTGGAGCTGGACCTATAGAGAGTAAAGGTTTTTGTAATAAGAACAGTATTATGTTGTTTATTACCATGTAGGACTTCAGTAGGATGTCAGTTAGTTAAAGGTTTTTTGTGATAAGAACAGTATTACGTTGTTTATTACCATGTAGGACCTCATTAGGATCTGAGTTAGCTGTAGCAACAGCAGCAGCAACTCTTTACGGAAACCCAAACTCAACATTCTATGTGTTGTCGGTTACAGAATTTTCCCAATAGCAACCCAACCAGGGGCAATTGAAATGTGTAGCAGGGCTTCCTGTCGCCCCACAGGTACATAGACAATAACGTGCTGCAGCGTCCGGTAGGTTCTCATCTTACGTCGGCCGTTGTATCTGAACCGGGCTTAAGACCCAAAGTCTGAAACAATTAAACCACTGATTAGCCACCTAGCTCTTGTATTGTATATCTTGTATTGTATACATTACACACAAACAGCTCTTTGCCCCCCCCCATCTTTTTGAGAACGTAGCATATTAGGGTTTAGGGGGGTGAGCGGGGAGGAGTGGAGGGGTGAGAGAGGTGAAGTAGATGTGCGTAAGTCCTTCCTGCCAGCTGCGTATTAGTGTACTGAATTAGTATTTTACCCTGTGTATTAGGGTTTGGGGGGTGGGGGGTTGAAGCTGAGAGAGCACAGCAAGGTGCTTCTGGTTAGTGGTGCAGATTGACGAAATTCGGAATGCAATCTGTTACTATGACTACGCAGGCCTACTCTACCTGATCTCGGCTAAGTTTGCTTTTCTGAGGAAAACTGGCAGTTGGAAGAAACACCATAAAAACCCTCCTGGAGTAAGTGTATCTGCGTGTGTATGTACTTGGTAGAGACATATGCGTGTTATAACTCTCTTTGGAGTCGTAGGGGGTCGACAGGGGATTTGTGTCACTCCAAATCTTTTTGTCCAAGTCAGCCAAGTAGAATTAAGTAAGTTAGAGAGATGGTGGCAAAAAAATTCACTAGATTTCCTTCTATTGATGCTAAAAGGCTTATTCTAGATACGTGGAATGGCAACAATTTAGAGGACACACAAAAAAAATCTCTCCCACACATGATCAGGGTCAAATTCTTGACCTTTCAAAACACATTCTCAAGAAAAAAAATGATTTGGGGTAAATTATTTGACAGTTCAGCAGAACTATCTGGAATTGTACACAAACATCCCCTTTCATACATATTATTACAATGTATACACTTTCCCCTAGTAATTAGCCAGACTTAGCTAAAGCAATAGACTTTCTAGATAAAATCCAAGAGCATTCAAAATTGCAACGTAACCTTTAAACAATAGAATGAAAACAAGGCAAACAAGAAGCAGTGAAAATTAAACAAACATGAATGAACTCAGACTGTAGCCCAGGTCAGATACATTTGACAAGATTTTCTTAAGTGGTTTTAGAAATCAGTGTGCTTAATCTTAACAGTCTAGCTTTAGAACATCTCGTGATCGGCTAAAACTTCCAATCAGAGAACAGTGTGTTGACGTTTTGCTTTAGCCAAGCGGAAGGCTGGCTGACTGGCTGACTGGCTATTTTTGCTACAGCTTACTGGTATTTATCGGACAATTCATAAAGGAGTAGTATAACAACATCTTGTTATAATACTTGTTTTTTTACAATAAGTGGCACATTTTACGTTTTAAATTGTAATCAGGTCATTGTAAAGAGTCTGCACATATTTGACCAACATTTAAAGCTTTGCCTTGTTCTCTCTATTCTCTGGCTGTAGTAAACGTGGCTTAAAACAGACATGATGTCTAAAACCATAAATTAACCGCCAAAGCTACTGACAAACTAATAATTTGTTTTTCCTCTATACAACAAATCACATCTACATTCATACTCTGTGTGCTTGCAAGTAGTCCTTGACGTTTTCTTTTTTAAATTCCCTAAATCAGTTCACGGTTTAATCTGGCGGATTCTTCTCAAAGGCACGTCGTCATGGCAATCACGGTTCCACGGATGCTATGCTAAATTAGCTTTATCTGATTTAGTCAGTTTTTATGTCAATTTCTGGTCCTTATGCTCTGACTTTAAGTAGCAAGGTATGCAAAAATGACCCATGGTGCTTAGCAGTTGTGTTTGTATATTTCAGTATGTGTTACCTGTGCCTCCATGTCAATCATTCATACAATTCCGTCTCTAACACACACCAACACACACACACTTTGACACACACACAAACTTCTCTCTCTAGGCTAAAAGGATGGTAAAATTGAATGTCACCAGTAACAATGTCAGCTCTTTCACACTATCCTGTTACCCCAGCCTGACACTTTGAAAAAAAAATCTAACAGATCAATCATCCTTAGAACAATAGAATTACAAAACACTTGCACAGATGCCAAATTAGCTCGCTAAAGAAACCGTATGCTTTTAATTAAACAGTACGTTTTCTGAAATAGCTCCAAGTAATTCTCGTTCATTCATTTGCTTTCTCTGCCCCTGTGTTTCGAAGAGATTTCGTATTTTTTGCTAAACCGCAAATACCGGACTAGTCAGGGGGGATATGATAAGCGTGTATGTGGTCTATATGACAGCAAACGGTACATAGTCTGTGGAGAATTGCTTGTGGAAACCAATTCTGCCTTTGACAGGAATTAGTACAGACACGCCCCGCCCTCCAAATTTCTCTCCTATTTCCTCAAAAGCATCAGTCTGGATCACGCCGAGAATTCAGATTCACATCTCTAAATGAACCAACACACACTGGATTCTGATTCATCCGAAAACATCTCCACATCTCTAAATGAACCAACACACACTGAATTCTGATTCATCTGAAAACAACTCCACGTCTCTAAATGAACCAACACACACTGGATTCTGATTAATCCGAATAACATCTCCACATCTCTAAATGAACCAACACACACTGAATTCTGATTCATCCGAAAACATCTCCACATCTCTAAATGAAACAACACACTGAATTCTGATTCATCTGAAAACAACTCCACGTCTCTAAATTTACCAACGCACACTGAGTCACTGACCAGGCTGACTCTCTACTCGGTTCTTATCCTCCTAGATCTGCTGCTTGTGATCCTCAGATCCTCCTCTCCAGGCCTCACTGGGCCTGGTTCCTCCTCTCCACCTCTGGACCTGGTGTCCCAGGCTCTGCATGTTCTTGTCACGCATCCTACTTAGCATCAGGAAGGAATCTTTGTGATTTCAGGAGTAAGGCAACTTTGCCTTAAAGGGGTAGTTAAATTACAAACTGGCACATCAGTGTGCTGACCCTGTATGCAGTCTATGGACGGACAAGGTTTGACAGAATTCCATGCTTTGGTTTAATTTCCCGGCACTGTTTCCAAATGTTACCATTTTAGAATATGTGGCACAAATCCTATCCAAGTCCGAAGACCTATATTAACCTTTATCCTTTTGATGAGCTTCACAATTCATATACATGCACAACAATAATGCTGAAATAGGTCTCTGGATGTGGATGGGGTTTGTGCCAGAAATACTAAAATGTTAGCATTTAGAACTAATACAAGGGAAACTAAACCAAAAAATGGATTATACTTTCTCCATGGACTGCTTACAGGGTAAGGACATACTTTTGTAATCATTTGGGTGAACTATCCCTTTAAGGGGCTGCCTAATCTACTAGGGCACCAAGGCCATCACGCATTGGGCAAAACAACCAATTGTTTTCAATGTGAAAAGCACTTCTGCTAAGAAAGTAGTTAGTGTAGAATACTTTAAGCTTCTGTGGGGCCCCTTTCCATAGTAACTAGTGGCTCAGACATCTGCAACTTCTATTCTGCCCCTCTCCTCCTACCCTTTTCATCAGCTGTGTGTGTGTGCGTGTGTGTGTGTGTGTGTGTGTGTGTGTGAAAGCACCATTACACAGGTATACAGCAGCGTCTACCAGCCACTCAGATTTTATCAACCAATGTATGTTTTATATTATTATGTGTTTATGTTAAACGCATAAAGAATGAGTATGATTTGTAATGTCTCTTATTTAATTCAATTGTAAACAAATTACTTAGTTTCCTTTATGTTTTAAGTTAGAGCCTTTTAACCAAAATACCAATGATGACACAGTTTCAGCTTATGCTGTACAGGGAGGGACTGAATCGGAAATTGAAAATCGTTTAATGGTTACAGTGTAGACATCTGTACAACTTCACATGAAAATTTTCACGCAGGGGAGGCCCGCCTATCCACACTTCTGATTTGTTGTGAGAGCTGTATGTCGTAAGAGAACACGCAACAAAACAAGCTTGTTGTCAGCCAAGGTCTGGCAACGGAGATGCCTCTTCCTCCTGAGGAAGGCTTGTCCACTCTATTACTATTATCAGGGTGACAACCCCACGGTGTCCCTGAGTAAAGTTGGGACGAGCGAAGCCGATAGAGTGAGGAATGAAGTGAAAGAGGAATAACTGAAGTGATAGAAGGAATAAATTAACTAATACAGGGATGAGTGAAGTGATAGAGGGATGAGTGAAGGGAACGAGGGTTAGTTAAGTGATACAGGGATGAGTGAAGTGATAAAGGGGTGAATGAAGGGAACGAGGGTCAGTTAAGTGATAGAGGGGTGAGTGAAGTGATAGAGGGGTGAGTGAAGGGAACGAGGGTATGTCAAGTGATAGAGGGATGAGTGAAGTGATAGAGGGATGAGTGAAGGGAACAAGGGTTAGTTAAGTGATAGAGGGATGAGTGAAGTGATAGAAGGAATGAATGAACCGATACAGGGATGAGTGAAGGGAACGAGGGTTAGTTAAGTGATAGAGGGATGAGTGAAGTGATAAAGAGATCTTACCTTCCTTCCACTCTCCATGGTATTCTTCCCCATTGGAGTAGGTGAAGGATCCTCTGGTCAAGGTCATAGCACACAGATCCTGTTATAAGCACGCATACCATGACACATACAAAACACAAGGTTACAGAAGATGAACACTGATATTAAAAAAGCTTTTAGAATTAATAATGCAATTCCTTGACTGTGTTAGACAGAATATATATATAAAAAAACATATGGGAAAATTATCACGTCTCTTAATTGGGCTTGTCGCACTGGAACACATTGACATCCAGAGCGCCATGACATGTTTTGGGAACCGTCAGAGCGCAAACCAGTCTGAGACACATCTCGATGCACAACTTGGAGAGGTCCCCTCGACAACCCGTCTATTACGGAGATTGTAAAATATTATGATATGAGAGCGAAGGCTAGGGTTTTGGGTGTTTTGATATTATTTTATAAATAAGGTAATATATGGAAGGAAATGGTAGGCTACTAGATGAACAAACAGCTGAACGAACCTACTATAGCGTGTGATGAGAGGGAAGGGAATAAGCTATAGGCTATATTCTCAAAAGAAGTGTTAAAGGCATGAAATGCTCATCGAGATTTGTTGTTCATTATTGTAAGCTACGCTGGCATGAAGGCATTTGGAAGACAATTTCTCTCGGTAATTCATCCTCAATAGCCAATTAGTTGAGCCATCATTAAATACATGTAGTTTACAAACGCCAATCTTTAACAATACGAACATTCTCTAATGTATCAGTACTGATTGTTATTATTTTAATAGCCTGTGGCTGTAATTCTAACACATGAGAGCGTATGTATTCCCTTTTTTAAATGTTGCCACAGTAACGGTGCGATTTTCGCTTTCTTGTCGCCGGCGCATTGCATTGCATTGAAAGACTCATTGTATTCACTGCCTGACAGCCTATATCTGGGCAATAAAAAAAAATTACCTGGTATGTATTTTACACCAAAGAGAATCCACCTTCCCTACATTCCTGACAGAAAACCGGTTGGTGAATGATTCTACACTTTCCAGGGATAATTCGTTTTCCGTAGGTTCGCATCTCCGGGCAAGAAGCTTCAGTATCATTCTAATGCGGCGCTGTCCTATTGAGCATATACCACTTGACCTTGATTCAAAAGCTCTTCGGATTGGCTGTCTCCTCCGGGTTCACTGAAGCTACGGAAGACATTTTTGTGAAGGGCAACCCCTCTTTCAACACAGTTCACCAGTTTAATTAGCCAGAGTGCTCCTTGTTAAACCGTTTGCCCTTGCCTTTTATGTGCAGTCCATGTCTCTGAAGAGATATAAACCGCCATTGAGGCTGCTGTTTAATGACATTATGTAACTTCGTTTTATCAATTTGGTGATTATACTTTGGTTCCGAGTTTCATTGAAAACTCTGATTTATTTCACTCTATAGCGCAAAAGACAGCTGCGATGGGTGGTGTGAGGAATGTCACTCAGAAAATGGTATCCAAACCAATGTGGCAAATTAGAAGGGACATTCTTTTAGTCTGAAAAAGACCCAAGGCAAGCAGAAAGTCATAAAGATCTCAATTTAATTAATTTGATTGCGTGGCAGAAAATCTGAAAAAGATATATAATGGTCCCTTTCTTTGTGCCGAGGCTTTAACTGACATTGATGAACTCGTCTAAAGGGTTAGAATTTAGAACCCACCCCACTTTCTCCTTTTAAACAGAGGTCGAATTGAATGTAATGTTAATAGAATAACAATTGGCGTAGATGGTAATAGAATGGAATGCAATAGAATTTGAATGCGTGGTCATTTAAAAACACATTTCAATAAAACATCCATGATCATTTTTAAAGGTTTTAACAACATGCAGCTACAGTAAATGGGATGCTTTCTGCGTAAAACCAATTTTCATCTTTTAAATTAACATGATCCAAAGATGTTTTCTATTTTATTGTCAGTAGCTTTTTTCTGGCGGTATGGTATCCACAACATAAATAACAGTTGATAACAATGTAGCCTACTATAGTATCTTAACTTCAGAAGTTTGCATTTTTCTAGACGTATGTGCTCTTTTGGAAAATGTGTACTGGAGTTTCTCATACATGGCAATACCTTTTTAAATAGAAAGACGAGAAGTGTGTTTATCAGTGAATAGTTATGGAGATAGATTTTACCACGCGAAAACCATTCAAAGTATGACGACTATATCCAGCGTTCAGAAAAGTGGAAAATATGAAATGCCGTTAATAGCCTACATCAGAAAGAAAACAAATTTCAACAAAATCGCACTTTTGTGTGTATAGCCTATCCAGCTGGCCTGCCGGGCCATAGGTAGCCTATGCAGGTTATAAGCAATCCTAAGGTACCGGAACTTCTGCTGGCATTTGGAAAACATTCCGAATGTCAACGCATGTATTCAAAGAAATCATCAATATTTGGATGACTATTTAGGTCTACATCTAAAACAGAGGGTGTAACGTCTACAACGGCATATCATCCGCTTTAATGTCGTAATGGAACGTTACAATGTTTTCAAAATACCGTTTTTGCGTTCAGCCTAGCCTTTTCTTCAAAACGGCAATCAGTGTCTTGATATAACATTAAAAACTTGCAGACATTCGATAATATGTTCGCTTCTAATTAGATTCATTCCTCAACTCCACTTTTTGGGGTGTACACTACCCCAAAAGGGGTCTATAGACACATCTATCAAAAGTGTCGTAGGCCTATACGTTTTGCCCTTTCTGTCAGACGTCAATATTGTGAGCTTGCTTGCTTGCAATGGTAACTTGCATAAAGCCTATTTCGCCGTAGAATATTAGAATAATTTGATGATATTAGGAAGGAATGATTAGAGCCATGCAAACTGTTCTCTCCTGTTGGTATAATTTCGATTCAATAAAGTTGATATTACTTTTTATACAGCAACTGTCCAACACAGAGAGATATCTTTGAAAAGTAGTCTATAATTGGATTAGATCTCTGTTCTCACCGTCATATTACAACGCTTCCTTCCCTGTATATACTACACCTTGGATATTTTCAATGTGTTGTGTTTACTTTTAATAAATGTGTGGCATTGACCTTTATATTTCATTACGACGGTTGACAATATTACAAACGTTTACATTACATCCTACTGCAATATTGCTCCCCACTGCGCATGTAGACTCGCACCGTTGCATGCTGCATGCCCTTTAACACACATTTTGCCAAATTGAGCCTATAGCCAATACACTATACAATGAATCGATACATTTTGTAACTGAGCTCTATAGCCTATGCAACTGTTATAGATTTAAATTCCATCACTGTGTTAGTTCATATTTTCAACAATAAAAAAACCCTGAACTGTTGGGGGTCTTTTAGGTGGGTGGTGGGTTGGACCGGGAGGGGATGCTGCGGCTAATAAGTCCCCCCTACATATTTTACTCCACCCATAATCCTCAAAAAAGTATTGGTGACGTATTCGCAGCCAGGGAAGCACTCAGCAGAATTTGCGCGTCCGCGGGAGGGGCCGATAGAAAATGGCGAGTCTGTGCAAAAGGCAGCAATGCACGATCGAGAGGCGCGGCTTTCGGCAGGAACTTGACTCGTGGCGGCACAAACTCATTCACTGTGTAGGTAAGCTCGTTTCGCCTTGCATGGAGGTTCGGCTGGAGAGCCGGTGTGTGCGTGTTTTGGAGACGAAACACTTAAACGGTTTGGCTGTGATGTCCTGGGGAAAATCTGCCGCCGCTGCTGTCCGCTGTCCGGAGCGCAGCGCGGAGCGAGCTGTCATTTTTTGTACGCACGGCTGTTGCCTCGCGCTTACCCCCCGGAACAACCCAAATAAACACTTTTAAGTTTTTTTATGCTTTGGATGCTATTGTCATGTGTCTTAGAGTTATATACTTTGTGTTGTTATTTTAAGTGGATGTTACAAGTCTGTTTTTCTTGGTTATTATTGATTTGGGAGTGAGTGACCATTTTTTGTCTTTTTTTCATTGCTGTTTATTTATTTTAAGCAGGGCGTGTCACGTGTATAGATGGAATTGTGGCTCAGCCAATAAGGATTGGTTCGCTGTGCCTTGGTGCGCGTTCCTGGTTTTATTGTAGGCTACTGTATTATTTTTGTTGGGGGAGGGCCGTGCGCGTTCCCCCTTTAAAACTGAAGCCGGGTTTGGTGATGCGCGTTACCTTGTTGCCCTCGACATCGGCACTGGGGAGCGCGCATTGCTGCATTGGGGAAATGTCACAGAAAATAATTTTTGTATTTTAGGGAAGGTGGGGGATGACAAAGAAAATGAAATAGCGTTTTATCTCGGTAACCAAACGTGTACTCTTGTTTTTGGTTGTAGCCAAATACTTGTTGAAATCATTTGTTCGAACTGACGCTGAACTCTGCAGTTTAGATTTGTTTCGTGCAGTTTGTAACGAACGACGTTTTTTAATAATTTTGATTATTGATCGCATGCTGTGTTGATGCAAACCGATGCAGTGGACATTCCGTTATTTTGAAAAGCTGCAGTGCCACCCTGTGAATGGTATTCGAATTCTTAGAGAACCTTTCATGTGCTTCTATAATAATCTACAGTGTATATAGCATAATACCACTATTTTCGTATCTCCATTAATCTTTTGAAATTTTCTTGATGCCGATGCATCTCATAACCCCCTCTCCCACTGTCCATTCATTCATTAGTTTTGTTTAATCCGACTAAAATCGGTAAATACGGTGTTATTGAGATATTATGATCCACTTCGTTCTGATCTCTTAACCCGCCGGTTTCAACAACTCTCCGGCTGTAGGTTAGATTGTAGCAGTCTGTTAAAATAACCTGCCACGATATTGTGGGGAGATTTGTCGAACCCTTGCCCTACTGCCCTGACCCGCACACCTTGACGGCCCTTTGATGTATATCCTATGGGACATTTTATATAGCCTATGTTTAGGCTAATAATATTACAACGATATGATCTATCAGTAACGTTTTTGTAATCCTGTCTTGGACATCACCAGTGCTTTTGTAAACTTAAGAGTAAAGGTTTTTACATTCTGTTTTGTCGAGTTTATCATTTCAACATCACAGCTAAATCATGTCTGGTTTTGTCACCGACATTCTATCACGGGATGTCAGCTAAACTGTCAGCTAATCAGCTAGCTCGTATTGATGCCTTATTCGTAGTTTCGCAAGTCAATAAATCCTTCGGACTGTTTTTAGGCGGTTGCATTCGGGGCAGGGATCTTTAGCCCATATATGTATGTTTAATGTTCAATTCGATATTATCCAGGCAAACACCCACCAGGTTTCCATGGTGAATCTAACTATATGTATGTACGC
>JACXGI010009720.1:16660-29528 GCA_016801175.1 Esox masquinongy
ACTGTTGTAAATTATTTTTACACATGTTCTCTTGTGGGCATACAAATTAATTACGTCTCTAAACTTTAAAATGTATCTCATTCTCTCTTTCTTTGTCCCTTTCTCCCCTTTTCTCAGTCTGAGTCTCCCAGTCCCCCCATCTTTTTTGCTCTATCTCTCTTTCTGTATCTCTTCTCTCTCTCTCTTTCTCTCTGTGTAGCTGATACCTGGCCTTGCTCTGATGCCTCAGAGTATTGCCTCCTACCACCTCAGCTAGTTAATTGTCTTGTGGGGGGTTTGTGAAATATGAGGTGTGTTGTGTGTACCTTTGCCCCACAATCTGCTTTTTAGAATCCCTCAGAATGCATGAGTTGGATATGGCTGCTTAGTATGTGTGTATGTGTGTGTGTGTATGTATTCATATAGTCTGAGGTTCCATTTGCAGTTAAAACTTGCCCTCAGTCTGCACTGACCAGTAATCTACTGTCCTCTTCTGCTGGGGCACTGAGCCTCTTCGCGCCCATCTGTGCTATATGCACACACACACACACACACACACACACACACACATACCCAAACGGTCTAAGAAGCTAATTACATTTACTTCTGTATCTAATTCATTTTTGTGAAAAAACTAAAAGGGCTGCGAAAACATTTTCTAAATTTTAATTTGGAGGGCTGAGGTGATTACTAGAATGCAGCGGAGCTCTGGAGGTTTGTCTGCTTGCCTCAGTACAGCAGTATAAAAGGGTTGACAACCACCTCAAGATGCCATAAATGGGTTTGAACTTTGGGTTTCAAAATGACAGTCTTCCTCTCTCCTATGCCCTCGCCACGTTTCGGATCAAAGTCCGTTAAATCCCTAAAACTAAACCCTTTACAATCTGTCCTCAAAAACGAACATTCTGACACACCCACACGCACACACACACACACACACACACACACACACACACTCACAGATGTATTTTATGAATTCTGGATAGGCAACTCCTTTTTCTGCTGAAAAGAATTCCATTAGCCAAATTCCACAAAGTTATTCAGTCATTTAGTCTTTTGTGTGCAAGGTAATATTTGAGCAAGAATTTGGTTTGCGTGTGTGTGAGTTTGATTACCTGTGAGGAAAATAAGGAGCGGTTTTGGGTGTGTGTGTGTGTGTGTTTAGTGCTGGAATGAATATTTGAAAGAACACTTGTGTCTGTGTGCTTCTGATGGATTGTTCTGTGTTGGATCAGTATTGCAAACTTAAATGAATGGAATGAATATTGGAATGAATGAATGAATATTTGGAATGAATATTTGAAATAACACTTGTGTCTGTGTGCTTCTGATGGATTGTTCTGTGTTGGATCAGTATTGCAAACTTAAAAAAGTGCTAACAGGAGACGCGTAAATCAGTGGTTTATTGGAGTGTGCCCCCCCCCACAACCCCCTTAGTGATCCCCTGACCATAACATCCTATTACATCAGCACCCAGCAGGAGAGAACACGCAGAAAACCACGAAGAGATCATCTTAAAGTGTGTGTAGGGGCATTTGCCCGTGATGCGCCTACACTTGCGAGTCTGTGCATGCTTGTGCGTGTGTGTGCATGCATGTGTGTGTGTGTGTGTGTGTGTGTGTGTGTGTGCAACACTTTGTCCAAGTGTAATTGTGTGATTAATTGTTCTTATTCCACTGTGCTAATAGGCCTATAGTATGTGATTAGAATACTCCGAGGACCCTGGCTGCTCTCCCTTCTTTGTTTAATAAATTAATTACTATCCGAGGGAATGTAGGCTCACTGTAGGGTGGAAACTGCTCATCTGCTAGCTGTGCCGTGAATGTTGTTTGGTTGAATCAAACGGACTGAACGATCGAAGACGGGCCACAGGACAAGAGAAAATGGGACGAAGCCGAAAAGAGAGAAGCCGGACCCCACTAGTGTAACGGATTATGCTAGTTCTTCTGATTGGTGTCACATATTCAAGGCCGTGAAGACTTGGCCGTGCACCAAATGCTTTCTGTCTTCCTATCTGTCTCTCAGACATGCACTGTTACTGAAAATACAAGAATTCAATTAAGCGGCGACTACATCTTAAGTGTGCTATAATATGAATCGATGTACATGGGCTGCAATCATACGGCTTTGCTTCTGTTGATACGTTTTCACAGCGACACACTCAAAGACCCATATAGCCTTGGCCAGAACACAAAGGCATTTCTTTCTTTTTGAGCTATGACTAGATGTTTTTAAAGTGTACATGTATCATTGTACTCTATGTGAGAGCAACAGTCCATTCAGGGCCGAAGTAGATCTTAATGGTGAGCTGATGTATGGGAGTTCTTTCAGTCGTTCACTCTTGCCGGATAATGGAAGAGGAACTAGCATAGGATAATAATGAAGGATAATTCCAGTTGATTATTAATTATAACTTATTTAGATTGGGTATAGTGCCTTTTTTGGAGAGTTTGAGGCTGGATAAACGGGCTGCCGGAAACTCTCTGTTTCTCTCTTGCTCTTGTTTTTCACTCTCCGTCCCGCGACTGGGCCAGTCGGTTGTTTTGTTTGAGCGTTCAGACGGACAGGGTTAATGTGAGTGTGTTTGTTTACACGTGCTGTGTCCAGTAGGCATGGCACAACGCCAGCCAGCGCTCTTCGCTACTGTTGCACTCTGGGTAATGTAGTGTGGTAAGGCGAGTTCTTGCTGTGTTCGTCCGGGATAGGGGAGAGGAGTGATGGAGGGATAGAGATAAAAATAGGGAGTTTGTCGATACACTTCAGTGTGGAGACCTGCAGTGTACTGTACAATTAGCATATCTGACTTTACATTGAACATTGTTCTGTCTGTGGATTGTCCCTAAAACCATGAGGGTGGTTTGGAAAGCACATACAGCTCTGGAAATATTAAGAAACCACTGCACCTTTTTCTTTCCTTTTTAAAAAAGTTGAAAAGGAAAGAAAAAGGTGCAGTGGTCTCTTAATTTTTTCCGGAGCTGTATGTCTGTTCAGTTTTGAGTCTGAATGTGTGTTGGACCTTTGAATGCGCTCTCTTTCTTGGAGAAAACATATTTAAAACAGAGGTGTGTTTGTTGCTGCCTCTGTGTTTGTCGTGAAGTCATCAGGCGCTTCTGGAGTCATACTTAAACCACACGATTGTTTCGTTAGAAGCACTCAGGACAGTTTGGTTCATTTTAATCCGCCTGTTGGCGGTATATTCCTCAGCTACCCTGAAACACTGACACACTGACCCAAGGTAAATGGAGATGACAAGGCAAGCTAGGATTTATGGCTGTAGCAATGTGTGTTTATGTGTGTGTAAATGTGTGTCAGTGTGTGTGTGTGTGTGTGTGGGTGTATAGGTACTGTGTGCTTCTTTGTCACCCCATGTTGGTTGTCAAATGAAGGTCAACTGACCCTGCTGTTACACACACACACACACACACACACACACACACACACACACACGACTAAGCCATCGGGAGAAACATCATTTTCTTTTCATCCTTTTCCAAATTTGCAAAGCCCCCAACCCCCTTCTGATGATAGCACGGCCCAGGAACACGCTGCGGGGCGTGATCTCATGACTTGGTTATTTAAGTGTTTAGCTTTGTTTTCGTTTTTTCACGGGTGATGCACTGTGGGCAATGAAAACACAAATTTTAGGCCCTCCGTGGGATGATCTGACGCCACAAAATATCACCGGGTCACTCGGCCCGTCTCGGTTCCCGCTGCGGCTTTGCCGGAAGACCGTGTGTGCGCGGCCTTGTACGCGGTGTTGCTCGGCGTTGAAGGCGAGCTCTGTACTCTGTGGGGGAGGCGGCGGGATACGCTTGTGTCCTACGGCCATGGTCGGCTGAGGTGGGGAGTCTGTGTGTCTGGCACTTTCTTGAGCACTCCTATTTGTCGGAACTTGTGTTTCCTTGGTGATGTGTCTTTTACCCGCCCCCAAGTGATAAGGTCGCTGAAGTGCAACTGCAAGCTGAAGTATATTTCTCACCGTTCGCCTTCTCTCTTTCTCCTTTCGCTCTCTGTGTCTCTCCCTCTCTTTCTCTCACTCTCCGTCTGTCCATAGCTCTCTCTTCGTCTGTTTCCCCGTCTGCCTCTACCGCTCACTCAGTCTGTTCATCTCCCTCTCCCGGTCTTTCTCCGTCTCCCTCTCTTCACCTCGCTCTCTGTAGAAGCTCTTCCACAGTCCTAATTGGTACGTAGGCAGACAGCAAGGAAGTCTGCTTTATTCGTTTCTGACTGGTGTGTCTGATTAGTCTTACATTCTGACTGGCGGTCTGACCGGACCTTAAATTCTGACTGCAGCAAAAACACCAGTCAGTGAATGTGACTTTATAATTTCTTCAACAGTCCACATAAATGTTTGCTTATAGTAATACAAAAGACTGTGTTATTACTCTAACCGATGTTTGTTCTGATGGAATACTGAGTGTGTGTGTGAAGAAACAGTTGCCAGGTGAAGCGTTTGGATGTGTCGTGTGGGTCAAAGGTAGCCATTGTTAACCAGATTAACCGTGTGTTGTGCCTCCCAAACACACAGCCACCTTTGGACAGCGGGAATAATTCAGTTACATTAGAATGCATGGCTTTTTAGGGAAAGGTTCAAGTGCAAGTCATTCTGTTATTGTATAAAGGCTTAAACGTTTAATGGTATGTATACACACACACACACACACACAGACACACACACACACAGAGCGAGTGCCCCATGCAGCACTTGAATTCACCACCTTGTCGTACCAGTGTCCTTCTGTATGGGGTGTTCATCAAGGTATTTCTGTCTATTACAGCTAATGTCATCTAATATTCATGACATTCAAATAACCATCTGCCGCTGTGGCGCTGTGTCAATATTAGAGGGTTCAGTTAGGGTCTCTCCTGCGCTTCATAATCTCCCTGGTTCCCTCTCTCACTCTCTTTCTCTGTTTCCTTTCTCTTCTGCCTCTGTGTCTCTTTTGCTTTCCTCTCTCGCCGGCCGTGGCGACCGTCTGATCTGCAAAAATGGAAATGTTCACGGCGTCTTGTGTAACTTCTCTTCGGTAAGCTGCCGCGTTTTGCATCTCCGCAGTGTGTAGCGGTGAAAAATGCACCTCGTATGCCAAATGTGTGTTATTCCTGTGTACATTATCCCACTGGGATCACCAATCAAATTGAACACCAGTGGCCTGAAGACACCTCCCGTGTGTGTGCGTGTGTGCATGCGTGCGTATATGTGTGTGTGTGCACTTTTCAGTGTCACACTTAAAAGTGGCCATATGGTTTAATCGGTTTTATAGTGCTGTACTGTGTGTGTGTGTGTGTGTGTGTGTGTGTGTGTCACATGTTCTGGCTCCCTATCAAACCCACTCAAGCACTTAGCTTGCCGCTCCAAAATGGGTTCAGATTATGTACTCAACGTGGGGTATTCCTAACAGCTGCCGGGTCGTTTACAGTTCTTATTTAGAACTGGGATTTCACAGGAATTTGGGGATTTTGTTTCTGTGTTTTCGAGGAATGTATGTGTCCCATTTATGGGTGAACCTGCAGGTCTGCTCTGACTGGCCTCGTGTTAAACGTAGCGGCGAGCCCTCGAAGTGATGTTATTTAGGTTTACGGCGAGTAGGTCCTCAGACATTTGACTTGCAGGAAAAGCGTGTGCATTGTCTCCTTTCGGTCGGTCACCTGGTATATCTAGCGAGAGCGAGCGCAAAGTATTCAGACACATTCACTTTATCCACACTGTTGCCTTATAGACCTATATAGTAGATCTTATTGAGCATCAGCCTACAAACATTACTCGATGATGACAAAGCGAAAGCAAGTTTTAAGAAATGTGTGTATTCAGATCCTTTATTCAGTACTTTGTAGAAGCTCCTTCGGCAGTGATCACACTTGGGTATGACTCTACCAGGTTTGAGTCTTCTTGGGTATGACTCTACCAGCTGTGAGTCTTCTTGGGTATGACTCTACCAGCTTTCAGTCTTCTTGGGTATGACTCTACCAGCTTTCAGTCTTCTTGGTTATGACCCTACCAGCTTTCAGCCTTCTTGGGTATGACTCTACCAGCTTTGAGTCTTCTTGGATTTGCGTCTACCAGCTTTGAGTCTTCTTGGATTTGCGTCTACCAGCTTTGAGTCTTCTTGGGTATGACTCTACCAGCTTTGAGTCTTCTTGGATTTGCGTCTATCAGCTTTGCACACCTGAATTTGAACAGTGTTTCACACACGCTCACACTTCGGGTCCAGTTGATTTACACGCTGTCAACACGCACAGACTTAATTACGCACTCTGAATGGGCACGTGTTCACACACACACACACACACACACACAAACAGATATTCAGTCTACGCTGCCAGAAACTCAGATCACACTTGACACATTTCTGATTGGTTCTGAACACGGGTCACATTTCATTAATTCATTTCCTCTTTACTTTTATTTTTTTCCCACTGTGCTAAGTGGACCGGTACGACGCACAAATGTTAGATGTCAGAGTTATTCTGTTTATTCTGCGTTGTTCAGGAGCGGTTACTGATGCGTTTTTTTTGCTACACCCCAGTAATCTGCTGAAACATGTAAGACCAGTAAAACGTAGAGAGCGCAGAACACACACGCGTGCGCATCATGATGAACACATGCGTGTGCATTGTATCACCTCGCCAGCGCCTGTATGCTAATGACGAATCTACATCCCAGACAGACTTTGATTGGTTGTTTAATTAAAAATGCAGCATCTGTATTTTTGACAGCTTCTTTGGCCTGATGTTAAATATTCCCGACCCAACACCCCCCACCAACACCCCCGCCGCTCTCTGCCCTTCCCCCTCTTCCTCTCTCTCTCTTCTGCTCTCTCTTTCTCCTCTCCTCTCTCTCCTGTTCTCCCTCTTTGCCTGACTGCTGTATCATTGTGCCCTTCACAGAGCTAAAGACCATGGACCTCTGCAATCTTCTGGTAGCATGCAGGGTTTCCTCCTGGCAGGGGAACTATCTAGAGAGTTTACTGGACCTATTATCTCAACAGTAACTCTGAGGAGGTATAAAGCGTCCTACCTCTGAAGTGACTTAATGACACCCCACGATCCTCTTCGGAGGCACAGCGTTCATTGTAGGGTTCTCTGCGTGTCTGTGTACCTGTCTGCCTGTTGACCTGTCTGTTGACCTGTCCGGTCTGTCGGTCTGAGCGGAGCTCCCTGCCTGTGACTGATCTACTTTTCGGCCTGATGATATCCAGTGCGACTTTGTGGGAAAATCTTATAAATGGGTGCAGGAAAAACCCACAAATACACTCACGCACGCACGCACACAAACACACACGCACGCCCACAAACACACACACGCACGTATATAGAGCACGAGCAGAGCACGCATGAAGACACAGTAAGAAAGCACATACGTGTCTTCGTGACTGTCAGTCATAGGTTTGTCATGCTTAGTTAGGGATCCCATGACATTAGTATGTCCATGACCACCCAGTGTGTGTGTGTGTGTGGTTGTGCTGGTGTTGTGTAGTCTCTCTCTCTCTCTCTCTCTCTTTCTCTCTCTCTCTCTCTCTCTCTCTCTCTCTCTCCCTCCGTTCCTTTGGCAGATCCATTTAGACCAGGTGTTAAATACCATCCTGGAACTATAATCCAGACTCGACACGTAGTGAAGGACATCCTGGCATCCTTCATTTCATAGTGGTTATACACTGTGTGATGGGTCTGGAGAAATTTTACTCCTCTCAAAATTCATAGACATGGGTGTATAATATAAATTGGGTTGGGTGTAATATATACACATTATATATATATGTATATATTTTGTTCAGACCCTTTTATATATATATATATATATATAAAAGGGTCTGAACAAAATTTAAAATATGGTATTTTTAGACAGGGGTTTCACCAGCGTTTCAGAACTTTGCCAGTTAAAATGAAGACTTCTGTATTCTTGGGGGTCTGAGAAAAGGCCTTTTCTACAATTTTGTTTACACAACGCAACACATTATCATATTCCTGTTTTAGCTTACCATACAAATGACAGGACACAGTGCTCTGATGCTGAGATGAATATTCTGATCAGATATGGCAAGGTAAAGATTGTACAGTATGACAGGATATAAACGGTCTGCAAAGTTCCAATGGTACTGAGTCACAGACACAGTTTTTTTACACTGTAGTATTTTGAAAATGTGTCATTGTCCACTGATGTCAATGACAGTTGCCTCAACAACAATCAGCAGTTTGATTTGGCAATGGCAATGTAGCAGTTTTGCCTACATTGCTGATCTCATTCAGTATAGTGGAAACATTGTTTGCAGACCTCCAAAACTGTGCACCACTTGTAACAAAGAAGCTTTTGTTGATTTTTTTTTCTTCTGTATGCTACAGTTTTTTTTGTCCTTTTCTTAATTGTCTTTCATTGGGTGGACAACTCGAGTGCCACAATGTGTGATTTACTGTTGCCTCTTTAAGTGCACCGGCGCTTAAATAGTAAATAAATGAATCCACATCGCTGCATGTTGTTACTGACTCTTTGTCCTTTGGACGGCTGCAAGGTCTCGGTTTTACGGCTAACACGCTAAAGTGAAGGGTTCTGATTAGTCCCGCTAATGAGCTAACTAGCCCAATGATCATGAGCAGTGACATAAGCTTAGCTAACATTTCCCAGCCTTGTTCTGGCGATATCAAAACAGAGATTCAGTGGAGAATGTCTTTCTGAAAGCAGGGCAAATTTGCCATCTGTAACAAAACAGGCCAGCAGGCCCGGCCCTGATGACAGCCCTGATTTTAACCCACTTAGAAAACATGGCTCCAGAAGGATCTTTTGATTTCCCATGTGAAACCCTTTAAAGAGCCTTTTTTGTTCTAGGTAGAAACCGTTTGGGTCCTGTGTGGAGCCATTTTCACAGAGGGTTCTGCATGGAATCTAAAAGGAGTTATCTGGAACCAAAGTGGTTCAACATGAAAAATAAATGGTTCTCTTATTGGGACAGTCAAAGAACAATTTTGGGATGTTTTTTTTCTACGATTATACATACGGTTTGTTTACATTGACATTGTTTACAAACATTGGAGTGAAACATGTTCATATTTTGTGTTCTGATAAGATACAACAGTTAAACTCGGTGCATGTGTTATTTATACTTTAGTTATGTTCTTTATGAATCAACTATATATATTATTGAATTTATATCTTGACTATGGTTAATAGAATAGGGCCTCTGTTTGTCTCTTGTGTCTCTTTATCTGTCTTTCTTTCTTCCTCTGTCTCTCTCTGTCCATCTTAATTTTCTGTCTGTCACTGTCTTCTCAGTCTCTCTGCCTTTCCCTCTCGGTCTTAGTTTGTCTTTTTGTCTCTCTCTTTATCAGTCAATTTTAGTCTTTCCCTCTTCTGTCTCACTGTCTGTCTGTCTACATGTATCTCTGTCTCTTGTTACTCTCTATGCGTTCTTTCCTAGAGGTCAAGGAGCTTTACTAAAACTATCGTAGTGTAAAAAGGCTATTTGTTTAGTGGAAAAAGACCACCTTGAGCAAAACAACAACAATGCATGAATAAAACCAATAAAACTATAGAATTAACCAATTATTAATACTATCCTGCCAATTAAGGAGTATATTTCAGAGTGTATTTAGATTGTGTTTGCAGGGTTACAAAGAAATCCTGAAATAAATTCATTGATGCCCGAGTGTTCTTTATATAACCCCCTCATAAGATTTATCTGCCCAACGGCACTCTGTGTGTGTGTGTGTGTGTGTGTGTGTGTGTGTGTGTGTGAGGACTTCTTATGTTAACATTTTGTAGTTAGTTTTTTTGTGCTTATTTTTTTTTCTGGTGGTTTTGCTGAGGCACCCACAGACACACACACGCGCACACAATACACTACCCAACACACACACACACACACACGGGCACACACACACACACATACACATACATACAGTGCAGTTTACCCACCGTGGCTTCTTGTCACATTAATTTAACGAGCATTGAAAAGGCGATCTTCCAAATCTTAATTTACAACCAGCTAATTCAGGTTTACCAAAGGTTCAGCAAAATGCAACTAAAACCGTGCCTCCGTTTCTTTTTCTCTCCTCGCTCTTTCTTTCTCCATCAGTTTTTTTCCCCTCTCCTCTCTCTGGCTTCCTCACTCAGTTCCACTGTATTATTTTCTTATGAAACTTCACATTTCTCACCCCTTTTCTGTCTGTCACTAGTGTCTGACTGGCTCCTCAGTGTGGCCGCGTCCTGTCACATTGTGCTGTTAGCTGAGGGCATGCTAGCGGAAAGATTATTCTCCAGTCAGCGGACTGAATTCTTTTCTGTCCGTCAATCCGTGTATCTGACAATATCACAAAAAGTCTCCTATAGAAACCTCGCAAAGAGATATTCAGCATAGATGTGTTGTCCCAAATGGCAACCTTTTCAGCACACTATGCTGCATACAAGCCGGGTCAGAGTAGGCGCGCTAGATCGATAAGAGTGTGCCATTTGTGACGGAGACAATGAAACCTACACCTTGGCGACTGTAAAAAGGATAAGAGTTACAGTCATCTGCAGCTTTCTGTTAGTTCGTCTCTCCAAGTCATTATCCGTCATTATCCGTCTCCCCGTATCGGTGATCGTCGGCGTTACATTCTGTGGGTGGTCCGCGTTGTGATTGGCCGTCCTCCGCACTTGTTTACCGTGGAGAAACCAAGTTGAGGTCAATCGGAACCAGAGCTTTGTGGATACAGTTCCGTAGAGGGTTCTGTAGTGGGTTCACTCAGTAGATCCGGAGAATTCAGCTGTTATCGTGACCCTGAGCCATGTTTATATGCGGCGAGAGTTTAGACAACTTTTAGAGGGGGCGCCTATTTACTGACACTGAGAATTCCGTTCAGCTCAGTCCGTTGACATATTCAAATCAGACGCTCTTGTAACTTTTTTTACTCTGGTCCCTCAAACCCACGAAACTGGCCTTGCAAGCACCAAGTGAGCTGCAAGGGACAAGTATTTTGATTCCCATGTAGTTTGATAAAAAAAAAGAAGAAAGAAACTTGTTTACAGTACATAGCTGGTGTGTGTGGTTAGGGAAGCATAACCCAACAGTCATTCCTAGAGAGCGCTGCGGGTTGAAGGATAATGAAAGCGTCTGAACTGATAACCCCTCGGAGGCTCCGCCCGCTGGTCCCCGTGCTGGTCTTGCAGCGCGGCGTTATTGGCGGAACATGATGAGTGCGCCCGCTGGGTGTCCCACGGACCGGTTGGTTGTTGTCCAGTCTTTGTGTCGACTCGTGAAGTAATTTCAGCAGCTCGCATGACCTCTTGCCTTGTGCGTGTGATGTGCCTGTGTGTGTCTTTGAGTGTTTGTGTGTGCCTTTGTGTGTTTATGTGTTTGTGTGTGTTGTCTCGGAGTGGAGTGCTTGCCCTAAAAGAGGTTTAACTTCTGACCTTCCTGTCATTAGTCTAACAGGCAGTGCTTGACTTGGGCCGGAATGGTCCGGAACGTAATTCCGGTACTTCTAATTTTAGGCAAACAGAGTTCCGGTTCCTTTTTTTGGCGAAAGAGCACGCCATATTGGAACATACCTCATTAACTAATATATTTCGATGAAAATAGTCTAATGTGCAATTTGGCAGTTCCTGCACTTATTCTTAAGTCAAGAGTTGCTAACATGGAGAAGCATAGATATGGTCATACTAGATAGAGACTTATAACATTGACTAATTAAAAAATTGAGGTCTTGCATTGCGTGTGATGTACCTGTGTGTGTCTTTGAGTGTTTGTGTGTGCCTTTGTGTGTTTATATGTGTTAGTGCGTGTTGTCTCGGAGTGGAGTGCTTGCCCTAAAAGAGGTTTAACTTCTGACCTCCCTGTCATGAGTCTAACAGGGAGAAGCATAGAAATGTTTGTACTGGATACATATTTAAAAAAAATAATAATATAGTTGTTTCTTGCACTCATGAAGAATAACATTGACTTATTAAAAATGGAGGTCGCTAGCATTAATCACAAGGAATAAAAGCTTTAGCATCCCCTTCATCCACCTCCTTCATAAATATTCAGTAGGCGTACCTTAAAATTCATGTGGAGGAACATCTGTAGAATTTTGACTGACTGAAATACCCCCATGTTAGGTTATGTGGACAAACCTTTTTTTTTCTGGATTCCACTACTGCGACTAGTACTATTATTTCTACTACTACTGCTGTTGCAACTACTACCACTACCACTAATACTACTACTACTACCACTACTATCACTAATACTACTACTACTACTACTACTACTACCACTACTATCAGTAATATTACTACTACTACTACCACTACTATCAGTAATACTACTACTACTACTACTACTAATACTACCGCTACTATCACTAATACTACTACTACTACTACTACTACCACTACTATCAGTAATATTACTACTACTACTACCACTACTATCAGTAATACTACTACTACTACTACTACTACTAATACTACCGCTACTATCACTAATACTACTACTACTACTACTATCACTACTATCAGTAATACTACTACTACCACTACTACTACTACCACTACTATCACTACTACTACTACTACCACTAATATCACTACTACTACTACTACTACTACCACTACTATCACTACTACTACTACTACTATTACTACCATTACTACTACCTCTACTACTACTATTACCATTACTACTACCTCTACTACTACTACTACTACTACTACAAATACAACTATTAATACTACTACTACTATTACTACTATTGTACTACTGCGACTGCTACTTTTACTTCTATTATAGAAGTAGGGGCAGTAGTACTCCCACTAGTACTACTGCCCCACTGCCTGTTTGATGTGTTCTCTCCATGGTTGAGTGAAATGTTTGGATGTGTGTTGTTGGATGACTCAAATGTGTGGATGTGTGTTGATGGTAGAG
The DNA here is from genome assembly GCA_016801175.1 of Esox masquinongy. Taxonomy (NCBI): domain Eukaryota; kingdom Metazoa; phylum Chordata; class Actinopteri; order Esociformes; family Esocidae; genus Esox; species Esox masquinongy. The sequence continues at coordinate 29,518 of JACXGI010009720.1, forward strand.
TGAAATGTGTG
>JACXGI010009721.1:0-22138 GCA_016801175.1 Esox masquinongy
GTAGATCTATCAGTAGTAGTCCACTGGGTAGATCTAATCCATTTGACCATTGTAGATCTCTCAGTAGTAGTCCACTGAGTAGATCTAATCCATTTGACTGTTGTAAATCTCTCAGTAGTAGTCCACTGGGTAGATCTAATCCATTTGACCGTTGTAGATCTATCAGTAGTAGTCCACTGGGTAGAGCTAATCCAGTTGACCATTGTAGATCTCTCAGTAGTAGTCCACTGAGTAGATCTAATCCATTTGACTGTTGTAAATCTCTCAGTAGTAGTCCACTGGGTAGATCTAATCCATTTGACCGTTGTAGATCTCTCAGTAGTAGTCCACTGGGTAGATCTAATCCATTTGACCGTTGTAGATCTCTCAGTAGTAATCCACTGGGTAGATCTAATCCATTTGACCGTTGTAAATCTCTCAGTAGTAGTCCACTGGGTAGATCTATTCCATTTAGCTGGCATGTACAGGGTGCCGGCGGCATAAGGGTCATGGGACTGGACTAAGTCAATGGTAATTGACTCATTGGACTTCATACAATGCCCCCCGCAGCATTACATCAATGGCAAATGTTCTTTCCACACAGTAGATTGTGTTTGGATCAGTAGACAAAACAAGCAAACGGCTCATCTTAGCACTGTGGTATGTGTAGATTTATGTCTAATAATGTATGTGTGTTTTTACCAGCCTTGGTGTATGTGTGTGTGGGGTGTATGATTTGCAGTCTGCAGGCTAGTGTCGGGAACACTGCGGCAGACAGAAAAAAACGTGATAGACCTGAGAACTGACAGAAAATGTAGAATGTCAGCAGAGGACAGAACGTCAGCCGATGGACAGCAGATGACTGGAATGACTGTCCACTGAATGTACATACCTAGTGATGGCCATTCGAGGCTTCATTTACCGTTCTTCTAGCAGCAGGATATTATGCTAGCAGCGCTAACTCAGATTTTCTTTTTCAAAATAAAAGCCATCATTGAGATATATAAGGCAATATAGTTAACAATCTAGTCTGTCAATCTAGTCAGTCATTTTATGTTTAATGTCCGTTCCAATGTTGTTCTTGTCTGTTCTTTTTCATGGCTTTATAAATTTCAATGATGGCTTTTATTGTGATAAAGAAAATGAGTGCTGCCAGCATAATATCCTGCAGCTAAAATAACACTAATGAAGCCTCGTTTGGCCATCACTACTAATACCCCATCAATGCCCTCCCCCTATGGAGAATTAATCTAGACTGGGTTATGCTTAGGGTTGCCATTTGGAGTGATTCTTTCTTGACCTGCTTAGCTCCACTTTATATTTTATTTGTCTGTCGTCTATAATAGCTCTTTATTCGGCTATCTTCAATGGATTAGAGAGACGAAAGACACACTCTATTCTGTCCGGAACGTGTTCCGTCACATTCTTTCTTACTTCCACAGTTATTCTGTTTTAAATGTTGAGCTTGTGTCTCAGTGATGGAGACTGGCCTACACCTATATTGACTGAGTTCTGCTCTCCGCTTTCCAAGATCGGAGTTCCAGGGATGCCCACAGGTGTGGAGCTTTTCCACGGATCACAGCGCCGTGAGGTCTGCTACACACACACACACGCACACACACACACACACACACACACACACACACACACACACACACACACGTATGCTCAGGGATGCACGGACAGATGAACGCTCAGTCACACGTCAGGAGCCTTGGCTTCCTCCTGTAATCTGTGCATTCCGCTCTTTCTCAACCGCAAGACGACCGACTTGACCCCGTGCAACGCTGAGAGGTTGTGACTGCTGGATCAGCTGGAGTACATAATTGCGTACAAGTAGGTCGTTGGCGGTTGTCGGCCTGTTTTCGCGGCTGCTGCGGCCTTCTGCTCCCTAGCTGGTGGGTGACATTAAGGCTCTTACGTAAGACCACACGGCGGTGGGGCTAGATCTGCTTTGCATGCAGTCTCTGGGAGAGAAAGAGAGAGAGAAAGTGTGTGTGTGTGTGTGTGCGCGCGTGTGTGTGTGTGTGTGCGGTAGGTGTGCAATTGTGCTTGAGTGAGAGAAACAGACAGATGGGAGACATAAGCGCGTGTGAGAGACAGACAGATACAGAGGGAGACAGAGAGGGCGTGAGTGTGTGTTTAAATGTGTGTAAGAGAGACAGAAACAGGGGCAGACAGAGAGAGGGTGGGTGCGTGTGGGAGAGAGAGAGGGGAGGGGTGGGTGTGTGAGAAAGGAAGTGTGACTAGAACCAGAGAGAGAGAGAGAGAGAGAGAGAGCTGGGACACGTCAGAGTGGACGACTGGGTAGATTCTGGGACCCAGATGGTCCAAGGGGTCAAGTAACATGGAGGAGCAACATCAGGTCCAGAAGAGCTTCTTCAAGAAGGTGGACGTCCCAGACCACGCCCACTACACCGTGGCCTTCTTCGTGTGCATCATTGGAACTTTTGGCGTAACTGGCAATGCTTTGGTCATGTTCGCATTCTGGAGGTTAGTCACCCGGGGAGAGCTTCACTCGCTACAGGTTCATAGTCAGAGCGACAGATAGTATATTGTGAATGATGGTAATGTGATAAGGCTGGGGTCTTTTGGTATGCGATGCACTCAAATACATGAACTTTTACATTAAATATTATTTAGAGCACATTATAATTTTCAAGGGTCATCGTTTTAAACATTGTGTAATGTGGTATTTCAAGTCTCTTTTGGTAGTTTGAATTGATTTGAGGTCTGGTTTCAGTATTTCAATATTTCATTACGCTGTTGGAAGAATGAGAATAGTGGCCAAATGTTAATTAATTAATTTATTAATTTTGCAAAATGGGGTATGTAACAGGCATTTGTGTTTCAATTTGTCAAACCGGGATCAATAATGAAGCCAAATTTAATTGATTTAGTGAATTTCTACAAAATGTTAAAACTCAAGAACAGCAAAAACTAGCAATATTGATTGACCTCACCATGTTGTAGTAGCTTCATCGGTTGCGAGACTTAACACTCAATAGAAATGTTTCCCAACACCAAGAACTCGACCCTAGCTTAGTTCCGACAGCAATCAATTAGCAGTTACCTTGCCAAACCCCTATGCTAGCCTTGTTTACCACTGCACTGCTTTGAGGAAAGGTTGTGCTGTTCCTTGCAGATGCCTCAACGTTGTATCCATACAAAAACAGCCTTCTCTACAGCCCCTGGATATCTGTTCCTTCACTCAGGCTGACGACAGTGCTAAACTGTGCCTGCATAAAAAAGAAAGATATGGGGGGATTTGGTTTTTTTTGCCTGTTTGACATGATGTGCTACTGAGTTAATGCATGGCAGCTGCCAAACCCTCTGCCATACCCAAAAGACATCCCTGAGCCAAGTGGAGAGAATCTATTTTGAATTCTGCCACCGGGGACCATGACTCAAACAATGGCAGCTCAACATGATAAGCTTTAGATGCTGACTATGAACTGGTCTGGTGTTTGTGCCCTGCACTAGCCAGTAGCCACAGACTCTGTCAATGTTTCATTTAATGATGCTTCAAGAGGCAATTTGCATTTCAAGCAATAAAACGATACACATTATGGCTATAGAATGTTTGTTTACATTTCCATGGATACCAGCACTGGCATGAAACAAGCTAATGTTTTTGCTTCAGTGGAGGTACTGCAGTTAATAATGAGTTATCAGGTAGTTATAAGAAGCATTCATAAAGTGCCCATCATTAATTTAAACTTCCAAAATTGATGTAGCAATCGCGGACTTCCCCTTTAAGCCTGTGGAACTATGTGAGCATAACGCAACATTGACTCACTAAGCAGAAATAAAGACCAGATAACCGTTCCTGTGAACTGAGAAAAATGCCTCCCTGGGCATGGACAAGAAGTAGTTGCCTATGAATGACTTTCATATATTTAAAGTTTAGCTTCTAGATGTCAGACCGTAACACATCTTTAAAGGGTATATAAAACCAGCAGGCCATAGGTTGTGGTTACATATTTATTTTGTTTTACAGTGCAAATAGGTTGTATTATATGTGTTATTTTTCTCGATTCTTGATCACATTTATTTGTTGTTTGTTTAGTCAAACAATAAAGAAAAAAAATACAGCAGGTAGCTACTAACTCCATTGCCAGCTGATTACAATAAATATACAAGGGACATTTTTACAGGGAACTTTTTTTTACAACTACTCATTGCCTTATATTGCTAGAATTATTAGTCCTTGCTCTATTCTTGTAACTAGTCTCATCAGTCATGTTCAGAGATGATCAATTATTCAGGCTGTCATTTGCCATTTTTTTATTAGTGCCATTCATTAATTCATTACACTGCAGAATCAACAGATCCCAGTAGTATTGGGAAAATAATTACCAAGTGGTTGAGACTGATTTTACAATTGGATCTCATTAGCTATATTCAACTTAGTACTGAAAATACATTACTTCCCGTATTTACTGTTGTCACCCATGCTATATTTACTCTTGTCACCCATGCTTTTTACATTTACTCATAATTCAGGAAACAATGGAAAGGTCAGAGGTAAAGGCGCAATGCAATACAAAAAATTTAATTCCAAACTAAGGGGTCAAAATAACACCCTAGACTGGTGAAAATGTAAAAATGCCTTATTTGTTCAAGAGCTGTTTGTGGAAAAAATCGGTCTCCAGATAAAGAAGGCCAAAAATTGTCAGTATCTAACATTAAAAAGTTTGAGAAAGGCTGCCTAGACCATCCTAGCATCAGAAATACAAGCACAACATGAAACAACTCTGACGATTACACTGATTTGGTCCACAGTGCGGTAGATACTGGTACTAATCCATGAAGAACACACTTCCCAGTGGTGAACGAAGGTTAGCCCATACCCACTGAAGTCAATTACGACCCCAAAGTGCATTCAGGTCGCAATACCCTGGTGAAGATGACAAGCTCACAGAGGTTTTGCCAGTTTCATTTTGATAAAGAAGCCGGAAGTGTGGGTCCTGGACTGACGCAGTTACACATTGTCGTGAGGCCAATTCGATGGGCAGCAGCTCTGGTGGATGTTCCTGGAGTCAGCATACTGGCTGAATGCTCCCTCAAAATCTGAGACATCTGTGGCATTGTATTGGGTGACAAAACCACACATTTTAGAAGTGGCCTTTTATTGTCCCCATGCTATTGGAACCAGCTTGCTGATATGCCACATTTTGCACTCGCAGCTGAACATGTACAGCTCAATCTGTCCGTCGATCACTGACTTCATGACCAACTGGATGCAAAGATAAACATGCACATTTGAACTCAGCAATGTGTGCTCTCACCCCTTCTCACCCCCCTCAAACCTTCTCACTAACCTTTCACCCCCCTTTCCCCATCTCATCCCCCTTACCCCTTCTTATCCCCTCTCACCCCTTCTCACCCCCTCTCACAGGCTGTAGTGAGCCTTTGTACCATGAAGAGGTCATCTGGCTGGTGGCCTGGTGCACTTTCCAAAGTTGCAGCCTTTCCAAAAGTCTTTCCAACTGTTCTTTGACCATTTAGAAATGACTTCTTTGAAGAACCCATATAGGGGCCACCACACAGTTTCAGTGTCTAGAACCCCTAAAGGAGCCTCTATAAGCCTTTTCTTTTCAGAGTGTATAGGCTCACCAACCATTGTCTATCAATGTAAGTCAACTTTTGTTTCAGTGTATTCTGTTCGGTTGTCTACCATCAGCATAGTGCCAAGTTAAATTCTAGCATCTATGTAGTGATTCAAGATCCCTCTGACATATTTCAACAAGTAGTTTGAGATACGTACCGACATTTTCAAACATGCTCCAGTATCCAACTGCTGGTATAATAAAACAACCTGCTGAAGTACAGTAATAATTATTTGAACTCGGGTTTGCTTGACATTGCTACCACTGGGTGTTAATAATAGGAGAAAGAAGCCACGCAGGCATTACATTAAGTGAAGACAAGTTGGTCATGCGTGATCAGATTACCCTCTGATCCAGAAACCACAGCAGTAGTGCTCATCCCGTGGATTATCTACTGTCTTGTCTATTATGTTATTGAAGTTAATTGATTCCTGCAATTGGGTCAAGGTCCCATGCAGGTAGAAGGTTTAACCAGAAGCTTTTATATTTCATCTCTCCTCCAGATTAAATACCCTCTTCGAACAATTGTTTTGGGCATGGAGCTGCTTGCATGAATTACATCCGAGCAGAAATCACATATGGCCGACCCTGTGAAACGATAGACAGCAGCTGGTCGGTAATAGTAGTGACGTTACTTAAACTAAACTGCTTATTAAAGGGGCAATCTGAAGTTCAGACAAAGAAATGTAAAACACAGTGATGGAAAATGTATACGGATTGATGACAGAACACCTGGGTTCTTGCATTAAACACTAATAATTGACAGACCCTATTTGATGGAAATTGCAATCCATGGAGATTTAGTGAGGCAGCTTAATTCCAGTCTTAATTTAATTTAGTCTCTTCTATTCTATAATAAACCTTTAAATTTGAAAGTTTCATTGTATTTATTATAAAAAGATTAGTTATCAGCCTGTCTGGATCAGTTGAGGGACTCTGGAAGAATTATCTTGAGTTGCTTAGAAACATGAGCAACTCAAGATAATACTTTCACATCACATCAAACGCAAAATAGGCTAGACTTACTCTACTCACTTCTCACAGTTACAGCTGACAGCATTTTTCAATTACAACGTGTCTTTTTCAAAATGCGTACTTGCATTCTGCGTTCTCCCATATTTTCAAGAGTGAACTTCCAAGAGCCCCCAGAGAAAGCATTCTGTCTGACATGTGTGAGCTCAGAGAGCTTATAATCTGGTACATTTAAATGTACTTTTGTGAACAGGAAACTGCATCATCAGCTTAGCTGGGTGCAGCCGGCATCATCGACAGAAAGCTACCTTCAGGCACTTTGTTCATTGTTACGCAACAACAACACATTCGCTATGCTGTCCATGAACGTGGGAAGACCTCAGATGTGCACGTTTACCCTGTGGTCCTTGTTCGCCCATGACGGCACAACCTTGCACGACTCCAAAACAATCTTCACTCTGGGACAGAGTCTTTCATCAAAGTTTTAAATTTATTTAGTGGCAGTACTGTAATATCTAGATGAAGCATGGTTTGTAGACTATTCCATGACTACTGTTAACTGTTCGGGGGACGTTAAGTAGCCACCACCTAGCAGACTACTATGTAGGTGTGGTAACTCCTGGTCGTGAAGGAGAACAGAGGTAGAGAGGGAGTTTACCCAAAAGGGCTTGTAGATGAATGCACGCAAATGTAGCTTCTGTGCATTTACAGATAGATTGAGCCTACCATTTGGTACAAGGTTTAATGGTGGTTAAGTGACTTGCCACTTATAAAAAAGTGTAAGGATGCATGATAAGCTGGGTGCAGTCTCGGTAGGACGACAGAGGCTGCATGCATATACAATAGGTCCCCATAACCAATTACCAAAAGATTTGGTTTGAACGAGCTTCCATAGGCGGGAAGATAGCCTTATTATGAGAAAACAAAACAATTTCAATTGAAGCCTCTTCAAAAGATTCTCCATATGAACTTCAAAGGCATTTTGTTATCCAACCATACACCTATGTATATTTAGGATTACACATTTTCAATGGACAAGCCAACAGACAACAATAACTAACTTTCTTTGGCGTTGTACCTGCTTTGATAAAAGTCTTGAATTCAGTGTTTTGTGTATTCAAGACCAGTTTGACAGCACAACGGGAGTCCTGCAGTGACTGAAAAGCATTCTGGAGCATATGCATATATGAGTGTATCATCTGCATGTAGATGCAACTTTGCTATTTGCATCCTATTTCCCAGATTATTTATAAAAATTAAGAACAAAAGAGCTAAAACGGAGCCCTGGGGCACACCTCTAATAATCTCAAGGAAGCTCGACATGTGATTGTCAACATCAACACACTGTGTTGTCAGAAAGACCCTAAAGCAATGCACTGTCCCTCCAGCAACAATTTACGGTGAATTGAATCAAACACCTTTGATCAATCAACAAACAGAGCACCATGTGACTGAACATCGCTCAGTATGTTCTTCTCAATTAAGACGTTTTTTCACTGTGAATTCACTAGGGATTCATAGACTTTGTTTTTGGTGTATGTTTATAAAATGTTTGTAAAATATAAGAGGGTTTTTCTTTGATAAGTTTTGCATTTGTAACACAAGCTATTGCACAAAAATCCCTGACGTCATTAGAGAATTATCCCAGTAGATGTGTATTTTTGAGGGGTACTCGTAGAAGAATGACAAACACTGCTGTTTTGTTAGGTGCTCTGAGATTTGTTCACGTAGGTGCATTCAGTATTCGCGCAATATTCAGACTTGCACACAGTTCTTTAATGTCTTATAAAGATGTAGGCTAAGCATGTCATTGCTCTCTAATTTGTTCATTGAAGTGGAGGACCAAATGAGAGAAGCATGTACCATTTGAATGCTAGTGGATCTCAGCTAGTTTTCATTGCTTTGCAAGTGCACTAACATTTATAGCTGATGAAATGTGGTTAGCACCAACGTTTCCAACACCTGTGTTACAGTAATAAGAAGCTGCGCAATCTGCCCAACTATTTCATCATGAACCAGGCGGTGAGCGATTTCCTCATGGCTTTCACACAGACGCCATTCTTCTTCATCAATTGTCTTTATAAAGAGTGGAGCTTTGGCGAAAACGGTAAGTCATTCATCATCTCATTCTCATTTCCACAATGGTTACAGTGTGGATTTTGGAACGGAGGTTGCTGGTTTTGACTTGGACATGTGTGTCTGCAGGCTGTAAGATGTATGCCTTCTGCGGTGCTCTATTCGGCCTGACCTCCATGATCAACCTACTGGCTATGTCCATTGACCGCTACCTGGCCATTACCCAGCCCCTCAAAGCACTTGGCCGGTCATCGAAGCGTCGGACCTCCCTGGCAATAGCAATGGTGTGGCTCTATGCCTTCGCCTGGAGTTTGGCCCCACTTGTCGGCTGGAGTGAGTACGAAATTCTCCCCTTCTAATGCTACAAAGGAGCCAATGCTCAAATTCATAATTGCCCATTAAAACCCCATGGCAAACCGTTGCTTGTGTCAATTTTCCTGCTGTTCTGCCCTTGAGCAAGGCACTTAACCACCAAAATGCTTCCCTCGCCGTGTTGCCCCAGCAGACTGTAAAATGAAACATGTATTAAAAAATAATAATTCAAATCAACACGTCCAGTTGCTGCCAGAACCAATAACACCGGACTGTGTATTTGTTTGTTTCTGCCGATTGTCCGTTACAGGCTCCTATATCCCAGAGGGCCTCATGACTTCCTGCACCTGGGACTATGTCACGTCCACCTACGCCAACCAGAGTTACACCATGATGCTGTGCTGCTTCACCTTCTTCATTCCTCTGGCTGTCATTCTCTACTGCTACCTGTGCATGTTTCTTGCCATTCGCAACGCTGGCAGGTGGGACCGATATGTTCACATGGGTGACAGGAAAAATAATAATGAAATGACTGAGGCCACATGTTCTCAGGCTCGGCGTGTGTTCCAACTAGCTCAGTAAAACAGTGTATTCCTGCCTCTCAGAGATCAGTTACACTGCCAGGTTTTACACAGTCACCTGTGTCAACCGATTACATATTTATAGACAAAGAGCTGTACAACTTATAGGCTTGTACAGTTCACTCAAAATCTTGATATAGGATCTCTTTTGTCCATTTCAATGCAGTGATTACATGGAGAGGCCCTCATCCATTTTCTGCAGATGAGGGCCCTAGACTCTGGTTAGAAGAACAGCACAATACATGCAATGAGGTCACCACCTCTTCTAAGATGTTCATAAAACCCTGAGTGAACCCCCCCTCCAAAATTCCCAAAATGGCATGTCAAGGAAATGCTCCTGCAATGTCCCAACACAGTTTTGACACAGCGAGGTAGGTGGGAAGCCCCCCGCGGCCAAACTTGTTCCAACTCTCGTCATTCTCATCCCTGTGTTATTTCCCGCCCTGCAGGGAGGTGGAGACCCTGGGAGCGCAAGTGAGGAAATCCACCCTGTTGCAGCACAAGACCATAAGGAATGAATGGAAGCTGGCCAAAATTGCCTTTGTGGTCATCGTTGTGTATGTCCTGTCCTGGTCGCCCTACGCCACCGTCTGCATGATATCCTGGGCGGGGTAAATATAACGAATATTTCAGTTTTTTTGAATATTTTATTGATCCTTCTGATGTATCCTAAGACGACGCTGAAAAGGAGCGCAATCCTCAGGTTTCAACGTACTTTATCTGATGAACAGTTAAAATGTAATCAGCTGGGATCAACCGGTGGTGTGTGTGCTGTGTGTTGCCACATTGGTCTTGCATTGCTTTTTATTAGCCAGCCTACAGTGACATATTTACCGCCTTCATAGTTAGAACCTCCTGAGGTGCACTTAGCCATACCAACAAAATTGGTATTTCTGCTCTTGTTTCCAAAATGCCTGGATGTTCATGGTTTCTCAAATAATATTTCAGATTAATTTGTTAAATTCAATCTTTGTCCTATTTAAAGGGCTTTATTGGCCTGGAGAACATTTGTTTACATTGCCAAATCAAGCGGAGACAAAAGGAGTGTGTACGTAGTCAAGGTTATTCTTCATTTTGGGTGAGTCACAGTGGTTAAGTATTTTGTCCCTGTGTACTTGATTAGTACTACTCTGATTAGAGCAAGCTATCTTTCCAATTCACAATTTTTTGTTTATCTCATTTAATATGTTTTGGTTAGTAACTGGAACCCAGACGTCACAATCATAACAGGTTCTATAACTGATTGGAGGAGATTTTAATTGGGATGTCAAGTTTTATGTTGGTTTTGATTGCATAGAAGGCCCTTGTCTCAGGTTTTTCCAGTCTTGTTGAAGTTACCTGTGGTGCTGATGTTTAAGCCAAGACAGGAGTAATTATTTGTTTGCGCTAGGGCACCAGTGTCTAAGTGGAATTTATGTTAATGGTCCTAGCATTGGGACCTTTTTTGGAAAATCATTATTTTTGTTTCACTGAGAATCATTGTCAGAGCCCATGTAGTTTATATGTTGATTTCGGAGTCCAATAGGGTGAGGCTGGGTGATGCAGACCTTTTCAGTGCTCTTGTCACTTTATTTATATGAATGTAGAGCAGGTCTCAAGCTGCATCCCTGACTCACCCCCCAGCCCTAGAAGAAATCTGTGTTTTTTGTTGCCAATTTTAACTGCACATTTGTTGTTTGGGTACATTGGTTTTACGAGAAATTGCGACATTGTATGTTTTCCCCCTGACATCACTTTCCATTCATTTATACAGCGGACACTGATACCACATTGAATATAAAGTGTTTTTCAAATCAACATGGATGAGAAGACCTCACTTTTGATTGTCGATTGTGTTTAGTGTGTATACATGGTCTGTCGTGCGGTATTATGGTCAGAAGCCAATTAGCCATTTGCTCAGGGTTAGGTTTTCATTGAGAAAATGTTAGTCTGCTTTTGATGACATCGCAAAAGATTCAGGCTGCCATTCACCAGACTCCAGGGTTGTTATTGGGGTCAAATTTGTCTCCGCTTTTGTAGACTGGAGTGATCAGACGTTGGTTCTTATTTTGGGAAAGATCTCAGAGATGAGGATAATGTTGAAGAATTTAAGGATAGCTCATCTGAATTTGTAGTCTGTGAATTTGATAATTTGGTTTAGTTTACAAAAAACACCACAAGCCTTTTTTGGGGTTTAGGTTTTTTTTCCTATAGTTCTTTCAATTTGATTGGAAAATCCATTGGATTGTAGTAGTTTTAATAACTGATTTTAGATTGTTTAAGTTAGTATGCAATTGTTTTTTATTGTAGTGCCAAAAAGGTTGAAGAACTGGTTTATTCAAACGGCTGGATAATTCGCTTTTTGGATTGTTTGTTTAATATTTTCAATCCCTTAAGTGATTTGATTCAATAGACTTTTCAATCATGTGCTGTTTTCTGACCTGCTGTTCCTTTTTAAGATTTAATGTATTCCTGTACTGCTTTAGTGTTTCGTCATGCTTAAGGCATGTCTTCTGGGTGTCTTTAGTGTTTCCTCATGCTTAAGGTGTGTCTTCAAGGCACCTTTATTGTTTTGTCATGCTTAAGGCATGTCTTTAGTGTTTGGTCACGCTTAAGGCGTCTTCTGGGTGTCTTTAGTGCGTCGTCTTGCTTAAGGCGTCTTCTGGGTGTCTTTAGTGCGTCGTCTTGCTTAAGGCGTCTTCTGGGTGTCTTTAGTGCATCGTCTTGCTTAAGGCGTCTTCTGGGTGTCTTTAGTGCGTCGTCTTGCTTAAGGCGTCTTCTGGGTGTCTTTAGTGCGTCGTCTTGCTTAAGGCGTCTTCTGGGTGTCTTTAGTGCGTCGTCTTGCTTGAGGCGTATCTTCTGGGGGACTTTAGTGTTTCATCATGCTTAATCAAGAGCACAATCGAGATCGCTGCACAATCTGCTGCACAATCGAGAGCATTCTGACTAACTGCGCGACTGTGTGATTTAGCGGTTGCTCCATAGCCGACCGGAAGGCCCCGCCACAGGTGATGAAAACTGCCCAGCACATCACGGGTGTCCAGCTCCCAGCCATCGTAGACCTCCAGCGCAAGTCGTGTCTGTGCAGGGCACGCGGCCTCACCAGGGACCCTTCACATCCAGGCCACAAGGCGGTACAGGTCTCTCCGTTCCTACACCAGCAGGCTCAAGAATCATTTTTTTTTCGTCTGCTGTAACCCTGCTGAACTCTGAGATCCATCACAAACCGTACCCCCCCCCACCCACCTCTCAGGGAGCTTGTTGCATTACTTCCTTTGTACTACTCTGACACTACCTTGCAAAGTCTGATAAGAAAGTTTTTCAGTTGTTACAGTTACATGTCTATCTCGGGAACCACACTGCTGCTATTCATGCATTTCAGTTGCACAGGCCATCTTGCACCTTCACCTTGCGCCTTCATTGCACATGTAGAACTGCCATCGTACTTTGCATTGTTCAGTTGTTACATATACATTTCTACCTCAGGGACCTCATTGCTGCTTTCATTTCATTCTGGTTGCACATGCTACCTTACCCCTTCGATTTGCCTTGATTGCACATTTAGAATTTCCATTTGTACCCGAACAACTGTTATCCCACTTGTAACATACACTATACTTAATACTTGCAAATTTTCCGACCTCCTCTATTTGCCCTAATTGCACATTTAGTATTGCCATTTGTACTGCATTTGCCTTCACTGCACAGCTACAGTATACGTTCCACTTGTAATATACATATACCTAATACTTTTTTAATTTTCTGCCCTCTTCTATTTTGCACTTCAGGTTAGATGCTAACTGCATTTCGTTATACTGTACTTGTTCAATGACAATAAAGTTAAATCTAATCTAATCTTAAGGCGTCTTTTTCAAGTCTCATTTTCTGGGTGTCTTTAGTGTTTCGTCATGCTTTAGGCGTGTGTTCTGGGTGTCCCCATCGTTAATGTGTGTGTTTTTCAGTTCTCATGACTGTACAATTTATTAGATTTATGAGACTGGATCTTTTAAAATTTGATATTAGCCGATTGAATATGCTTTTATGCTAATACCTTTTTAAAAAGTTAACACCTTTACTATTCAAATATTCAAGCGGTTGTCTAGAAGAGACTGGATTTGTTGTTCATCAATGGTACTTTGTAGGTTTCTACACAATCTTCCTTCCATACTGCTCTATTTGGTTAGTTTTGTGATTTTCTGTTGTCTAAAAGCAGTGTTTATGGACTGACTGTGAATGCTCTCGGTGGTGGTCAGTAACTGACTGTGAATGCTCTCGGTGGTGGTCAGTAACTGACTGTGAATGCTCTCGGTCATGGTCAGTAACTGACTGTGAATGTTCTGAGAGACTCTGGGCCGAACTCTACCGCTATCTACAGGCTCAGGGGGCTACAGTGTCAGGACTAATGAGCTGTTTTTTGTTAGTTGCTGTCGTAGTTGTATCTAGATGGGCAAGTTAGGGAGGGGACTACAAATTTCAGGGCTGCCTTATCTCTGTCTATCTTTCTAAATTCCGTCACCTCTCTCATTTTAAATAATTTCTCTCTGCCAAATAAAAAAAAGAATACATTTAATAATTAATAAATACAAAGTAATAAATATAACCATCAAGGTATCTTAAGCCATTAGTTTTCCCTATTTCACTTGGCATTTTTCAGTTGTTACATGTACATGTCTGCCTCAGGAACCACATTGCTATCCCTACATTTCAATTGTACATGCTACCTTACACCTCCTTTTTGCCTTGATTGCACAGTTAGAATTGCCATTTGTACTGCATTTGCATTCATTACACATCTACACATTTCACTTGTAACATCCACTATACTTGCCAATTTTCTGCCAGCGTAGGAATGTCACGACGGCCAAGGCCGTCGTTGCCCTTCGCTCTGGCCGTGATGCCCCGAAAATCATTGTACGTCCTACGGCCACCATGGCCTTTGTGCCCCTACTACTGTCAAAATCTCGCAGTCAGCAGTTTGTTCGTACGTTTGTTTGTAGTTCGCAAATGAGAACAACCACAAGAACGGACTACCTGAATCAAACGTCTCTGTTTTGGAAGGTGCGTTCATAAGCAACTGGGCGGTGGGAAAGTTCCGACCTCCGAGTGGGAGAATACACCTGAACGCGTTTTGAAAGCTCTTAGAAGTAACGTTAGGTTTGACATCACTTGACATGGCACCGTTTGTAGTGCAAGATTAAAAAACAAAAAATACTTGCTCCGCGCCCAAATAAGTCACTACATTTATTTATTTAGGTCGTACTCTTTAGCGGAGGTGATTGTGATGTTAAAGATTTTAAAGTGGTGCTTTTAGTTGATAAATCACTAAATGGTTTAGACCCTGAAAACATTTCTGATATGTCTGAAAAATATAAACCGAGCAGGGCTCTTAGATCCTTGAACACAGGTCAGCTAATAGAGTCCAAACTAAACATGGTCAAGCTGCGTTTAGCAGTTATGCTGCACATAACTGGAATAAAATACCAGAAGATCTTAGACGTGTCCCAAAGTTATCAATTTTTAAATCCAGGTTAAAAACACTTCTCTTTTCACGCGCGTATGACTTGAGCACTTAAACTTAACCGCACTGTTTAGCCTTACAGCTTTTATAGCTTCCTACGTTTTTATCCCGTTTTTATTCTATTTCTATTTTCTTATTCTATGTTTTATTATTATGATGTTGTTTTGATGTTTTCATTTGAGTATTTGTTTTTATGCTATTGTATTTAAAAAAAACATTTTTTCTTTTTCTTTGTGAAGCACATTGAATTGCTTCTAACTGTCAATACTGTTGCCTGTTGGTTGTCGTCACGTGAACGCTCCCAACTAAAACTTCTAAAATGAAACAAATTCCAGAATCTAAAAATGTTTGAGGGAGGAGTAGATATAATTTCAATGATTAAAATATGGTAATTTAACTTTTTATGTGGAAAAACATCAGTTTTGATAAGCTATTATTCAAATAATTATATTAAAAAATTGAATAATGTATGTTTTTATGTCATGCATGTTTTTTCTTATCAGCAATTCAAGGTGTTTGTTTGTAAGCTCCAAATTCTCTTTCACTCTAGCCTTTGTTCCCTGGCATGTGGCCTTTGTGCACTAAACATTTTTGTGACACTGAAGGCCAAATGTCCTTGCCCCTAAAATGATGAAATTCCAAGCCTGTTTCTCGCCCTCTTCTATTTGCACTTCTGGTTAGATGCTAACTGCATTTTGTTGTACTTTACTTGTACTTGATCAATGAAAATGAAGTTGAATTTAATCAAATCTATTTGAGACAAAGTTTCTTATATAACATTCAAATGTCTTTAACTGTACTTTAGGTTTCAAAATCCCTGGTGCAGCTGTTGTTTGATGTTTTGCATTATTGCAACTAATACTCTGCCATCATTTTTGAATAATGGAGGTTACCTCCTAATGTGGATTAAGTGTAGCTTGTCATAATGTGCCCACTCTTCTATCTTTTCAGATACGCTAACATCCTGTCTCCGTACTCCAAAGCTGTACCGGCAGTTATAGCGAAAGCCTCTACCATCTACAATCCTTTTATTTATGCCATCATACACAAAAAATACAGGTAAATCATGGTGAATGGATACACAGATCACTGAATAATTGGATGAACTAATTAATTCATGGTTCATGAATTCATAATTTTTTCCACTATTAAATTAAATATGTTTTGGTCCTTCAAATCCTCTGCAGGGCCACTTTGGCAGAAAAGGTACCTTGTTTGAGATGTCTGTCACCGATAATTGAGAAAAAGGAATTCAATAGTGAGTCTTCCTTCCGGGATTCCACCATCAGCAGGCAGTCATCTGTCTCACGGAGCCACTTCTGCCCTGCCTCCTCTGTGTCCTCCAGCGTGGTAAGGCCTCCTCTGTGTCCTCCAGCGTGGTAAGGCCTCCTCTGTGTCCTCCAGCGTGGTAAGGCCTCCTCCGTGTCCTCCAGCATGGTAAGGGCTGGGGTAATAATCCAGCCTAGAAACTGACCCTGTGTCCGCTTAGCGTTCCCCCATTAATTGTTAAGATGAGGATTTGGGGGGGGGGGGCTGATCCTAGTGCTGTAGTAAGGTCAGTGTAGGCTTGACCTCCACACTAGGGGCCAATAACCCCTTGGATTGGACACTATCACCTAATTGTGTTTGATTCCCATTATGAATACGAGCTTTGAGTGAGGCTGGCCGACCCTGGTTTGAACTGCTGTAGGAATGCAAAGTACAAGGGAATGCATGGTATGGTTTTTTTTCTGTAGAAAGAACAACCAGAAACACTTAGTTTACGACCTTAACGTGTCTCAGTTAATGAAACAGAAAATCTATTTCTGGTTGTTTCTAAAAGTCAGCCGACTAACTGATTGAACCCTCTTTGTAGGGTAAGCCTCAATAAATGAAGCCCCTGCTATTTCCAACGGATTAGACTTGCGTCTCTCTTCTCCAGCTCCTGCTTTGTGGAACCAATGTAATATTTTGTGTCTTACATGATCTAATGTGAGCGCTGAGCCTAGACAAGGCAGAGTGCCATAGGGTGGAGGAAGTGTGTGGTTCTTTTCTTGGATCGACTCCGCTGCCAACCTCGCAGGCGTTTAAAAAAATATGTATTTGCTCTTTGAAGATTACGGCTCCCTCAGGTTTTCACGTCCTGAAGCCCAAGTTGAACTAGATCCATGTATGGTTCCTGCCCACAGGTTTTCGGAGATGTTGAGCTGGATCCTCTTCAGTGTAACAACTCCTCCTTCAGGCTCCCGAAAAACAAGCAACGCAAGACCAAGGCTTGTCACACCACAGAGAAGGTGAGATAGCAGAGATGCCTGCGTTGTCGTTGACCTTTTCATTGACCCTTGGGCTGATGCCAGTCCTCTTGAACATTATGATGTGATATAAAATGGACCTGCTCTGTAGTACCTGACTGGTGGACGTTGTGGCGATGACTGTTCGGCAGACTCTTCAGTCAAAACAATCCAGTCAAAAAAACAACGTATAGTACACATTTTCAGACGTGGCCCCTGCGGGAATCACTACCACTACCCTGGTGTTGCGAGCATGATGACCGATCAACTGAGCTACACATTTCGCTAATTCAGCAGGTTCTCTTATCCAAAGCAACTCACAGCAGTGAGTGCATACATTAAACCGCGTTAGACCTCATGTTTAGCCTGTATTTAGATTATTCTTCGAGTGCCCTTTTTGTGAAATTTGGCAACCCTTTTGAATACCCTGCATAAGTGGCTCCTAAAATGATCTGATCTTCATCTAAATCATAACAATAGGCAAATGATTTGTACTTTTACATGTTTTCATAGAAGATGTTGGTCAAAGATGAACATAGCTTAGGCTGATAAAACCTCTGAGTTCTATTATTAGTGGCTGACTGAAGTCAGGTATGGGTTAGATGTGTCCTGTCCAATAGAAAACCCACAAAGTTTGATTAACAACAATGTTGGCCCCACAACACAGAGATCTGCAGAAGCAGTACATGCCCTGGTCAAAATCTATTTCAAAAGACCTTG
Source organism: Esox masquinongy (assembly GCA_016801175.1). NCBI lineage: Eukaryota > Metazoa > Chordata > Actinopteri > Esociformes > Esocidae > Esox > Esox masquinongy. The sequence continues at coordinate 18,020 of JACXGI010009721.1, forward strand.
GAAGAAGAGTTATCGAGGCTCATAAGAGTTAGAAAAATAATGCACAAAACATTTTCAAAGACTTCCATCAGTTTACATTCAGACAGTCTACAGTCAGACAGTTTGTGTACAAATGGAAAAAACTGTTATTCTCCCTAGGAGCTTACGTCCTGCAAAGATCACAGTAAGGGCACATCGTATAATGTTCAGTGTAGTGACAAAGGACCCAAAGGTAACAGCCAAGATTGTACAGACATCCTTAGCGCTTTCTTACATCTGTGTCCATTAATCCACAATAAGACATATCCTAAACAAAAGTGGGATTCACCACTGGTTGCCCATCTCAGCTTTACCAAAAAAAAACACCTGGATGTCCCACAACAACACTAAAACAATGTTGTATGGACAGATGAAAGAACATTTATTTTTTGGGGCAGAAGGGCACTACGTTTTGTAGAGAAAAATTACTGCATACCAACACCAAAACCTCATCCGAACCATGAGATAGGGTGCTGGTAGCAACATGGTTTGGGGCTTCTTTGCTACTCTGATGGAATAATGAATTCTTAATTGTAGGATATCAGGATATTCGAAAGGAGAATACATTAGTAACAGTCCATTATCTGATGCTTAAAAGAGGTTGTGTCAGGCAGCATAACAGAATGGCTTACACAGAATAACATTTTCATCTTGGAGTGGCCAAGTCCTGAACTCAACCCTGTTGACATGCAATGGTATGACCTGAAGCAAGCTGTTGATGCCAGATGTCCCAAGAATTTCAATGAACTGAAACAGTGCTGTTGGGAGGAAGGGTCCAAAAATATCTCATATCCGTTGTACAGGGCAACTACAGAAAACACTTGCTTGAGGTAACTGTTATAAAAGCAGGTTCCACCAGTTACTAAAAATGATGGTTCACATACTTTTTCCAGCCTTGGCTGGAACCAATATGTTCAATGAAGACATAAACAAGTACACATTTGTGTCTGTTCTTTGTTAATCACATTGCGTTTATGTATGGTTATGATTTCAGATGAAATCAGACTGTATTTTGGAAGCCATTTGTGCAGATATTCAGATAATTCTAAAGGGTACACAAAATTTCTCTTGCAACTGTGGGCAGAAATATTGCACTAATAATACATTGAAAAACTATGATATTGAAGGGCATTTTAAAATACACCAGATGTAGAATTCCATGAAACTGAACAAAGTTAATCTGTCCCGCTGTCACCCAGTGTCCAGAAGATTTCAACCCACTTAATCTAAAATAAAATATCTCTCTGTTGCACACAAGCTTCCATTACCTTGTCTTAAGTGGATATATGGTTGATTTAAGATGATTTATCCTCCCTGTTATGGAAAACCATGTTACTCAATCCTGCATTTAACATGCACATACAATAGTCATCATTTCTTTTTACCTTCTGAGATTTCTTTTCAACAGTTAAAAATGTGATCTTTATGACAGAATCAAACCTTGGAACTAGGTTCTTAGCATAAAGTATTTTCACATATACTCACACATATATTTCACATCCTCGGTCTCAGAACTGTTTCCTTTCATGACCTCATACGATCTCCATCTTAACGGAAGCCAAAGTGCTCAGTGTCAAAATCTAGAAAGTCTGATAAGTCTTTTTTTAAATATACTTTTTCTGCCAATGATTGTTCAGCAATAACGTTTTGTATGCAGAGATTTTTTTTTTGCTATTTTAATTTCAATAGGAAGGTTGAGAAAAGTAGTTTTTATTTAATGATTACATATAATGCCCATCCATCTATCTAATTACATCATCAAATAGACATATAAATGCTCTATAAACATTTGTGAAAGCGATACTTCACTGAAATGACAAATCATGTCCTATAGAGCAGTGTTTTTCAACCCTGCTCCAGGAGGCATCGCGTCCTGCATGTTTTAGATCTCTCCCTGCTCTTTCACACCTGATTCAAATGATCAGCTCATTACCAAGTCCTTCATGAGGTACATCAGATGTGTTTGGGCAGGGAGAGATCTAAAACATGCAGGGCAGGGTGCCTCCAGGAGCAGGCCTGAAAAACACTACTATAGAGGACTATCAGCATTGGTACAGCTTAGCTCTGATCATTTTTGTTAAAAAAAACTCCATCCGTGGATGTTTCGTGTTGCTTTATTGCCTTAAACATGCTCTAAGCTAAGGCACCTGCTTGCTCTGAGGCTCCTTTAAAGACTTTTTCCCAGAGATGTAGTTCCAAGGTCTTAAAATGTAAAAAAATAAAAATAAAAATCAAGCTTTTTTTTGTCACACTGGTGGTGAGATGGTCTATTTGATGTTATAATGACCATGTCCTCCTCATGTCTCTGGGTGTTTCAGCCACCACCTAGCCCCATTCTGAAGGAACCTACCAGCGTCAGCAACCACAAGTTAGTCTCCGACTCTGTCTGCATGGCAACTGTCCCGCTACTCTCCCTATCAAAGAGTAGCCCGTGTATCCAACTGACCAATGGAGGAGAGACGAGAGAGAGCGACAGCAGCAGCGAGCACAGGAGCACTTCGGACTCCCTGAGTTTACAAGCCCAGCTTTCTCAGAACTCCAGTATCCCACAAATCATCATAAGCCCAACGTCCGAGACCAGCCTGATATCGGAGGACAACTTGTTCTTAGAGGAGAAGCAGGGCGCTGTGTTGAGCCGTGAGGCCGGGGACCTGCTGGTGGGCCTGCGGAGCTTGAACTGTTCCTCTGAGCTTCTGGAGTCTGTGGAAAAATTCCTCTCCTGAGTTCACCTGCTGATACTGAACTCATTACACCGGAAATGGCACCCTCATCCCTGAACAGGGCGCTATTTGGTGAAAAGTTTTCTTTACTTTTCTAATGCTCTGATTTGCACGACCAACCCGTTCTATCCAAATCCTTTTTTGAAGCAAAGATTGCTGAGGAGCCCAAGGCAAGGTCATTTTAGGATGCGATTGGGATGAATAAAACAAAACCCAGGAATGGAACATCTGATTCTTGTTGACCCTGGTCACTGTTATTTCATTTTCCAGTCACTCCGACTAAATGCAGCGTTTTCTTCTGTTTGTTTACATTGCCAGCGTCGTAGAAAAAAGATTTAGGATAGTGGTTTTATATTCTAAATCAACTTAGAAGGAAGGCCTGCCCTATAGCCCCTAAGTCATCATGAAGGAGTGTTGATGTGACATGGATATTAAAGCCACAGTCTGGAGCCAGTTTTAGCCCGATGGCAGCCCAGCACAGTTTGGAACGGATCTGTGGCGTCTAACGTGACCAAGCCCAAATTCATCGCAGGAGCTATCGCTGACAGGACTGTCAATCCACCAGATGTTTTTAAGATATTTAAGAAAAAAACCTTAATGTATAAATTCAACTTCAGGTGTGTGTTAGAATAGGTCCTGACAGCTGTAATGGACTCACAAAAAGACATTTACAAAAAGTTGTTTTATACTGTATTTTATCACAGACTTAAGATTTATGGCATTTACGGCTGGGCAGTGATGTAACACATTATTTTGTTTGGATTATTGTTTTTCTTTGCTTAGTGGCACCTTTTACTGATCCATTAAAGTTGTGTGTAATCCCCATTGAAGGATTTGTGGAATGAAAACCACAACATTTGATTATGGATTAATAATAGCTATAACCCAAGGTATTTTATCTGGAATGACATAAAGAGAAACAGACAGCCCTTAACCCAAACATATTTTTAAGCATTTTATACTTAAACAAATTAACTTTTATTTAGTTAAACATCAATCCTCATTTATATTTGTTTTTAAACATTTTTGTAACATGTTCCCTTACTGTACATGTTCCTGTCTCTTTTGTGGTTACGTTCTTCAACAATTAATGGATTATCTTTTTTGTTTGCTGTGAAACTGCTCCACTAAATCCTTTCAGGGATTTGTTAAATTAAATATATATATTTCATTTGCTATTAATTCATTGACAATAACTCAAAATTTAAGTTATCCGGATATAGAAAGAAACATGTCATCACCCATTAACGAACTTGACTAGATTCTAGAACACTTGATGTAGATTGTATAACTCTGACCCTATCAGAAGTATCATCTTTTGTTGACTACAAGTCAACAATGCTTTGTTTATGACTGTTGATGGATATTGAGTTGGTTAAAA
>JACXGI010009722.1:0-15783 GCA_016801175.1 Esox masquinongy
TCACTGAGACACTGAGACACTCACTGAGACACTGAGTCACTGAAACACTGAGACACTCACTGAGACACTGAGTCACTGAGACACTCACTGAGACACTGAGTCACTGAGACACTCACTGAGACACTGAGACACTGAGACACTCACTGAGACACTGAGTCACTGAGACACTGAGTCACTGAGACACTGAGACACTCACTGAGTCACTGAGACACTGAGACACTCAGTCTCAGTGACTCAGTGTCTCGGGTGGGGGGATAGCAGTGCTGCTACGGATGCCACCGGGCCCCACCAGGGAGAGCTGGGTACACAGGGCACGTCTCCACGCCTCCCTGACTCCAGCTGCCTGTCCGCCAGTCCTGTGACAGTGAGGAAGACGCTGCCACTGCCGTAATGACTTGGGGGATCACTTTCATTACAATGCATTATCTCGTGCACATGTTTGGGCCAGGTCCATTATACTGAGAGAATAAAGTGTGCCTGTCATCTGGAAGCAGCAGCTCATCTTCATTATACTTCAGCCAAGCCAGCTGTCTGATTGAACAAGACAAGTTCTCAACCCAGAAAACGGACACACAAACAACTGTGAGAGAGAAGCGAGCCTCCGCCCTAAAGATAAACGGAAAAGGAATAAAAAAACCCAACATAATATGAAGAAAAGAAGTGTGCCTGTCAGGATGTGAGTTGAAATGTTTTTTTTGGGGGGGGGGCATTGAATTCTTTGGAATTCAAACATTATTTAAATCAGTTGTTCTGTTGTTACTTTATTTATATGAACTCCCCAAACGAATTACTTACCATCAGAGTAGTCTTTGAAGGCAACCAAAGAGCAAAGAATGTAATGCATTATCATAGCATTTACAGGACAGCTTATAGAGCTCCACATCCTATAGATACATTCCAGTACAGAGCCATGCTCATACCACACTGGGTTTTATTGTTCAGGGTAAAATATACAAACATCACTGATTTTAGAGCATGTGAGCACATCAACAAATCACCCTGATAAAGGGCTGCATTTTTCAGCTGAGACCCGCAGTTGAACATTTACAGACTATTGCCAGTGTATGGTAATCAAGAAGACAGCTCCCACACAACAACAGAAGGATTGCTTTCCCCCTGTCCGTCATCAAAAGAAGGATGCAATAAGAAATGGAAAGAAAACCATTTTCAAAAAGTATCTGACTGCACCTCGGGCAAATATGAACTCTCTAACTCCGGTAACCTTTGCTCTCTCGATAAATGACAGTGACAGTTTCAGTGTTCTGAGCGCTCCCACAGACTGTAGAATAAACCACAGAACTCCACCACAGAGAGCCCCCAGAGTCATCCATCAGATCCAGCCAAGCAGCAACAACCCACGGTGTGGGTGGAGGGCTGGGTGAATTCAGCCATCAAGCGGAAGTCCAGGCCTCTCTGAGACCATTCACCGAACAGGGGCCTGACTCCTGACATCCTTACCTATCTTTACCACTGGTCCCGGCATTCACAGCAGCAACCTACTTCCCCTGTCACGCTGTGCCAGCAATCTGCTCACCACATGTGATGAGAATGAGAGGGGAATGGGAAGATGAAAAAGTGCTGACTGGATTGTGGTGAAGAGGTGGGAGGAAAGACTGGTAGGTGAGTGGTGGTCACCAAACTGGACCCAGTGTGTCATTTTAACTCCCTGATGAGGTCATCAATCAGCGCCACAGTGGGACTGGACAGGGAAGTCAGAAAGACGAGATGACCAATCACACTAGAGAAAGATTATGATGTCACATAGAAGGTCTAATTTCCTCCTTTTTCAACTCTGCCTTTTTTTCTTTCTCTCCTTCTCTCTTTCCCTCGCTCTCTCAATCCTCTTCGGCCTGTTCACAGTTAAAACCTCAACTTGAGTTATTCCTGTAGCAACATTATCAACACATCTGTCAGGAGAGCTTATTTTTCCCATCTATTTTCACACCCTGTTTTCTCTAGGTGTCACCAGATCTTAATGATCCCACTGTAGCTCCCTGTTCTCCCCTAGCCTTCCCACAGTGAAACTCTGCTTCCCAAATGGCACTCTAGTCCCTACTTACTTGTGCACTACTAACACCATAGCCATGGTCAGAAATAGTACACTACACAGAGAATAGGTTTCCATTAGAGGCACATAGAAATAAATAGTGGTGTGAAACTAAACCCCCCAGCAAGCAGGCCTTTCCATCACATGACCCTGTGGAGGGAGAACCTAAACCGAGCCTGGTCAGACTAGACCCGCAGAGGTCCGCACTCTGTCCCATCATAGCCTGGGAACTAATAAAGATTACTGATAGGACAGACTGGGAGAGGTACACTGGGTCTGTATTTGCACATTGTACTGTAAAGGAGCATTATGTTCTGTTGAGGGGTTACAAGGACTGGCAACCTGCCAGTGAACAGGGATGGACTGACATGCACTACCATTCACAAGTTTGGGGTCACTTAGAATTGTCCTTGTTTTTGAAAGAAAAGCACATTTTTTGTCCATTAAAATAACATCAAATTGATCAGAAATATGGTATAGACATTGTTAATGTTGTAAATGACTATTGAATATGGAAAGCTGATTTTTTTAGGAAATATCTACATAGGTATACAGAGGCCTGTTATCAGCAACCATCAGTCTTGTGATCTAGTGGCACGTTGTGTTTGCTAATCCAATTTTATTATTTTAAAAGGCTAATTGATCATTAGAAAACCCTTTTGAAATTATGTTAGCACAACTGACAACTGTTGTGCTGATTAAAGAAGCAATAAAACTAGTTGAGTACCTAGAGCATTAGAAATTGTGGGTTCAATTACAGGCTCAAAATGTCCAGAAAAAAATACTTTATTCTGAAACTCATCAGATAATTATTTTTCTGAGAAATGAAAGCTATTCCATGTGAGAAATTGCCAAGAAACTGAAGATCTTGTACAATGTTGTGTACTACTCCCTTCACAGAACAGCGCGAACTGGCTATAACCAGAATAGAAAAAGGAGTGGGAGGCACAACTGAGCAAGAGGACAAATACATTAGAGTGTCTAGTTTTAGAAACAGACGCCTCACAGGTCCTCAACTGGCAGCTTCATGAAGTAGTTCCCGTAAAACACTAGTCTTAACGTCAACAGTGAAGAGGTGACTCCAGGATGCTGGCCTTCTAGGCAGAGTTGCAAAGAAAAAGCTATATCTCAGACAGGCCAATAAAAAGAAAAGATTAAGATGGGCAAAAGAACACAGACACTGGACAGAGGAAGATTGGGAAAATGTGTTATGGACAGACTAGTCTAAGTTTGAGGTGTTTGCATCACAATCTGCGTTTGATTGCAGACAATGTCCTCCTACAACAGGACAATGACCCAAAGCACAGCTCCAAACTATGTAATTAGGGAAGTAGTCATCTGGTATTCTGTTTATAATGTCCAGCACAGTTACTGTATCTCAACCCTATTGAGCTGTTGTGGGAGCACGTAAGGACAGAATTATTATTAAAATTAAAAATGACTATCTCTAACCTTATGAATGACTAGATTTCCTAGCCATTTTGCTATATTTCCTATTCAGATTAATTTCATGTATAATTTAATGGAAAACAAGGACATTTCTAAGTGACCGGAAACATTTGAATGGTAGTGTACGTATACTATATTAATGACTGGGTGGTTTGGCCCCTGAATGCCCATATACACTCCTCAAAAAAATTAAGGGAACACTTAAATCACACATTGGGTCTCAGTGAATGAAATATATTTAAGATCAAAATCTGTGCTGTACATTGTATAATTCGTTGAGAACAAAATGATGTAACAACGATCAATGGAAACCAAAATCACCAACTGATTGAGGGCTGGATTCAAACTCACACCGAAAATCAAAGTTATTTTAATTAAAATCACAGGCAGTTCCAACTTGAGTGAATTTCATCACGGCAACACAATGCGATTCAGTAGTGTGTATGGCCCCCACGTGACTGTATGCACTCCCCACAACGTCTGGGCATGCTCCTGATAAGACAGCGGATGGTGTCCTGGGGGATCTCCTCCCAGACTTGGATCAGGGCATCAGTGAGCTCCTGGACAGTCTGTGGTGCCTGTGTTCTTGGCAGTATTAGATGCATCGATACATTACGTCCCAGAGGTTGGATTCAGGTCTGGGGAACGTGAGGGCCAGTCAATGGCATCAATGCCTTCATCATCCAGGAACTGTCTACACACTCTGGCCACGTGAGGCCGGGCATTGTCCTGCACCAGGAGGAACCCAGGGCCCACTGCACCAGCGTACAGTCTGATGATGGGTCTGAGGATTTCATCCCGGTACCTAACAGCAGTCACGGTACTGTTGGCTAGCATGTGAAGGTCTGTGCAACTCTCCAAGGATATGCCTCCCCAGACCATCACTGACCCACCACAAAACCGATCATGCTGGATGATGTTGCAAGCAGCATAACATTCACCACAGCGTCTCCAGACTCTTCCACATCTGTCACATGTGCTCAGTGTGAACCTGCTCTCATCTGTGAGAGAACGGGGCGCCAATGGTGGACCTGCCAATTCTGGGGTTCTCTGGCAAATGCCAATCGAGCTGCATGGTGCTGGGCTGTGAGCACATGTCCCCCTGGAGGACATTGGGCCCTCATGACACCCTCATGTCTAGCCCTTCTCATGTAATGGTACATGTCCTGGAATCTCCTCCACAGTCTTGAGACTGTACAGGGAGACACAGCAAACCTTGCAACGGCATGTATGGATGTGCCATCCTGGAGGAGCTGGACTACCTGTGCAACCTGAATGGGCTGCAGGTACCACTGCATGCTACCAGTAGTGACAAGGACACTAACAAAACGCAAAACTGGAGAAGAATCAGTCAGGAAGGATAAGGAGAACGCAATTGTATGTGGCCACCACCTGCAAAACTATTCCATTTATGGGGTTGTCTTGCTGTTGCCTCTCCAGTGCACCTGTTGTCACTTACATTTGCACCAAATCAGGTGACATTGATTCACAATTGTTTATCCTAACTGGACAGATTGATATCCCTGAAGTTTAATTGACTTGGTGTTATACTGTGATGATTATGTGTCCCTTTATTTTTTGAGCAGTGTATAAGACCATGTACGATGGATGTGACACATTTTCATTTTTCTGTTCTAATGAAGTTAGTGAAGAGAGTGTGGAGAACGCTCAACCAACATGAGTCGACAAGCACCCACAAATTTTATCATCATGCTTAGGAAATGGTGGAACACTCACTCGCCATTAAAACCTTCAATTTTTTAAAACCAAATTTTAAATGTAACAGTAGTCAGTAGTGCCCTTCAGATTGTGATTTGAAACATTGGATTTGAACTTATGTTTAATAAAGTATGTACGGTTTTAATGGTGAGTATGTTTTACTTTTTCTCCTTATTCTAATTGGCAATCCGTCTTTTTTCCAAAGTAATAAGGCACTTGAGGGCTTAGTGGTATTGTGGTATATGGTCAATAGACCCTGCCTGTGGTCTGTATCCGGCACTCCAGATTGTGTGGTGTCTAAGAACAGCCCTTAGCCATGGTAATTTGGCTATGTGCCACATGGCATTACTGCTTAAATATATGGTTGCTAATGTGCGGTCTGGTGCATAACTCCTGCCAAGTTTTGTGAGCAAACAATCTTGGACTACTGTCGTCTGTGATGAGAGCAAACCATCTTGGACTACTGTCGTCTGTGATGTGAGCAAACAATCTTGGACTACTGTCGTCTGTGATGTGCTGAACTCTATCAGCTACAGAACAACCTCTGGTCTGATTAACAAATCCATCATCAAATGCAATTGAATTTGAGAAACATATTCAAATGTTTTGCTAAAGAAATAAAACATTTTTTTAGTTTCATTATTTTACTCAGTACTTTTCCAAAAATAATAGTGCTAGCTAAGAGTGAGCATCCAACTAACCCTTCGACAACCCTTCCTAGTATGGATCCCTCTAGCCAAGTTCCTGGGAGCGTGCAACACGATTGCGTAAATGTGCAGAAGCAGCTGTGTTTGCTTGTCAGTCAGCCCACACTGACCCTCACCTTTGCTGAGGACTCGTTTAGTTAGTCAAGGCCCTTTTTATCAATGCATCCTATGAGTAAGGAAGAATGCTGTGGTGTGAACTTGAATAGGGGCAGTGTGTGTGTGTGTGTGTGTGTGGTGAAGAAGGATGGAGGAAGTTAGGGAGCAGGGACCAAGGCCTGTATCTAATTATCAGGTCCTGGTGGCTGAGGGCCAGAGCTATTCTAACTGCGCTCCCTCTCTCTAACACACATACCCACACAAACGCACAACAGGCTAACAATACACTACACTAACAAGCACTAAAACTACCAGAGCTCTGCTGTGTACAGTACTGCAGACACCCAATGAAGTTGGGGTTTAGTTTGGTACTGCAATAAGACCCATTAAAATGTCATTATGGCAATGAGATTGCAGTGTAGATCAACTAAATGAGCAGAGTTAATGTTAATTGGTATACAGCCCAGAGTCTGCATGGCTGCTCTTATGATACCGTACAGGCGTGCAATACAGTTTCAGGAGAGGTCAGGGAGTTTTAACACAGGAACAGTGTGAGGGAGTTACAGTCCCTCAAATATGTTGTAATGAACCACGTTCTGTGTCAGTTGCAAAATTTCATTCAGGATTATCAAGCTCAGTGTTCAAATCTTGAAAACGTTATTAGTACGCTGTCTGAGACATCCTATGATGCATCAGACTATCATTATGATTCAGTGTATCCCAGTGTAGCAGAGAGTATCACAGTTTGATCTTAGGCCTGTTTGATGGCTTGTCGGAGCACAGCAGGATTTCATGTAAGCTGTACCTCCGTCCTTCCATGGAGTACGGATGTTGCCTGTAATCCAAGGCTTCTCGTTCGCTTTCAGTGTTTGGGTGAAGCCATCAATGCACACCTGTTCCGCTTCATCCTGTTCTGTTTCATCAGGCCACTTCTTTATTGAGCATGTCACTTGTACTGGTCTGTGTTTTTGCTGCTTGTAAGCAGGAAGCAGGAGAATGGAGTTATGGCCTTTGTGTTCCAGTGTCAGTCCAGTTCAAGTGTTCAGCAGTCTAAAAATAGAATGTGTCTCTGAGCCTGTTAATATGGGATCTCAAGCTCTGATACAGTCATGCCTGTCCAATGGTGAGTGGGAGAACCACACGTGGCTAGGTTTTGCGTGGCCCTTGGTAATTCTGCGAGCGATTGTCAGGCACCGCTTCGGATAGATGTCCTGGGTGGGTGGGAGCTTGGCCAGTCTTAACAACAGTCTTTAACTACCCCTGCAAGTCCTCGACAAGTTTTTTTTGGCCAGTCTTAACAGCCAGAGGTGTGCCGGTCATAAAATCCAATACTGAATTCCACAGTGTGATGTTCCTCTTTTGTAGGTGTGCTGTGTGAACGGCAGTGAAAGCACCTACAGTTTTTTATTGCTTTTTATTGGTGCTATTTTCACATGTATGTACTGATTTTCAAAACTCTTAGTCCAAACACTTGTAATGTTACATTCAAAACCGACCATTGTGCTTAAATTTTGCTTGAAAAACATGTTTCCCCTCAAGATGATGGATCCAACCACAAAATGTTCCTCTCAATTGAGTCATTATAACAACTAGTCAATCCAAGAGCAAACAATGCATGACACATGTTTCAAAATGACCCTCCGAAGTGCTGAATGTAATGTGCCAATGTACATCACACCGCTTCCACATCAGGCAAAACTGTAGACTATTCACACCAATGGACTGAAAATCCAGAATATCCATTTCCATAATCAAAGGTGTGATCAATGAAGACATTTGCAATAATTCATGAAAAAACGTAACTTTTATTACAATTTAGGTTGTCTGCCTTATCAAATGTACTAAATAATTTAAGAAATAAAAAATGTTATACATTTTTCCCCACACACTACACTTGTTTGTGTATTCTGTCTTAGGAATGTAAGTTTACGCCCACGTCACAGTGAATATTGTCATTATTCATGCACCAAACAGGACATTGGTCGCAATGATTTCGTGCCATGCCTCATCCATGTCCAGGGGGGAGACATGCCGGTGGGGATGGTGGTCATGGACCTTCCACCTTCATGATGAAAATACAATCTCATTTGTGTCCAGCGTTGTAGCACCCAGCGTTGTAGGCCTACATCCTACCACCCCATCTTCACATTTAGAGTCGTGAAGTTGAGTTCTTGACGCAAGTGGGGACTACAGGACACACTACGAGGACGTGTGTCCTGTATTCCCATAAATGTGTAGTTGACTGGGGTTAAAGACTGTACCCAGCTGAAAGATAAATGTGTAGTTGACTGGGGTTAAAGACTGTACCCAGCTGAAAGATAAATGTGTAGTTGACTGGGGTTAAAGACTGTACCCAGCTGAAAGATAAATGTGTAGTTGACTGGGGTTAAAGACTGTACCCAGCTGAAAGATAAATGTGTAGTTGACTAGGGTTAAAGACTGTACCCAGCTGAAAGATAAATGTGTAGTTGACTAGGGTTAAAGACTGTACCCAGCTGAAAGATAAATGTGTAGTTGACTGGGGTTAAAGACTTTACCCAGCTGAAAGATAAATGTGTAGTTGCTAACAGATGACAATGAAATGAGTTGGATGGATTTCAGTTTCCCTTCAGTAAAGTCACTGAATCCAAGTAACACCCCCTTTGGGTGTATATGTCTTAGTTTGCTAATGGCTCTATACAGCTCATTGATTGCGGTCTTAGTGCCATTATCGGTTTGTGGTGAGATATTGGCAACAACCTTCTTTTTAATGAGCAGTGTCTTGGTAGATGGAATGGCATGAATCCACTGTGATGTATTCTAACTCAGGCGAGCAGGCACTGTTCCTGTGGCCCAACTCTTGTAAACAACGAGAATTTGCCTTTGTTTTTCCACAATTGCACAGTAAGGAATACCACAGTTCTGCAGGTCCTGTTGCTAGGTCAATCAAAGCTGATAAACTTTATTTCCTAGTGATTATTGATTGTACGTCTCTATCGAGCGATTACGTATCTATGGAGGACTACAGATGTCTGTCCTGATGATGTCCAGCCCCATTCCACTTCAAGAGGTTCGGAGGCCCCAGATGGTAGATGCCCCATTCAGTCTCTGTACAAGTTGATATGAGGAAGGAACCTCCTCATCTTCACCATCACCTAGAAAGACAACCTGTTGAAACCGCTGAGGATCTGAGATGAGAAGAAGAACTATCAGTTGGTCTGTTTGATGATGGGTTCACTAGGATCCCACACAGAACAAAGCTTTCCATGTGAATTAATGCACTAATTGCAAGGCACGCTAGGTAAGAGCGCCTGCTAAATGATTAAAATGTAAATATATGAGGCGTCTGGGGGACGAATTATGGCCAGTGTGTGTTTGAGCATGTTGAGAGTTAGATTTGAATCCTGATTTAAGGCATGATGGATGGGAAACTAAACAGAGCTGGCTGTTACAAGAGTTTACATAAGAGTCCTACCCTGGAAAAGACAGAAAAAAGGGAGTGAGGGGGAGGATGAATAAGGGTCAGCACTACAGTCTACAAATCTGGCCTCTAGATTCAGTCTTGGTGAGAAACACTTAGATGTAGACTGACCGTAAAATGCTTGCTTACAGGCCCTTTAAAAGAATAAGCATTATATACGGAGTGATACAAATAACAACATATAACAGGGTGAAATACAGAGTAATCTCCAGGCCACACCTAGCTGCCTCACTACAAGCCGGTTCTGAAAGGGCTGTGTCTCTCACTGAGTCCTGCATCTGGTCGGTTGCACGCGGTTCTCTGTTGTATTGTGAGGTATTGTTTTGTGCATTACTAAGCCGTTCGTAGCATTTGTTATTTTCTGTTCTAGAGAACATTTACCGGTCCTAGAATTTCTTCATTCTGTGTATGACCATTCAGCCTGTCCTTGATATTGCCTTAGCTCATTCTTAGTCTGAACCTTCGTAGTACCTTTTCCATGTATTTGACATATCTGCCGGTTTGGGTTTTTGACCTTAGCCTTCTCCCTTGTACCTTTGCTGTATTTCTTGACCCTAGCCTGTCCAACGACCACGATTTATTGCCTGCCCCTTCTGCTGGAACCATCAATACCTGCCTCTGTCCAGTATTGTTACACATGCACATGGGCTGCAAGAGCAAAATATATATATACAGCTCCGGAAAAAATTAAAAGACCACTGCACCTTATTCTTTCCTTTCCAAAAAAGTCGAAAAGGAAAGATTTGATTCAATTTGCAGTGGTCTCTTAATTTGAACTCTTCTGTTCCTCATTCAAAACCTTCCTTTTCGACTTTATATATATATATTTTGGTGGGAAACGGTTTGGCTTTTGGAACTAAATCTATATGGGTGGGTTGGGTTGTAGAACAAAATCTGTCCTTTTGGGTATCAGGGGTTCTCAGAACAGGGGCTGTATTCACAAAACACTTTATCTTACCACTAAGAGGCCTCCCAAATAGCAGTACATTTTCTAGCTAAGCGTTTCTTCTTAAAACCTATTCACAAAGCTGCTGAGAACAACTTTTACTAAGGAATGGGGAGAAGTATTAAGCTAAGAGAAAGGGAGGGGTTGACCCTGTTTCTATGGATGATGTTATGTTCCACGAACGAGCTTGATTACTATGCCCACAGTGATTGGCTGATAGGGGAGGGGTCTCTGTCAGTGAATTCATCATAGCAATACTGTAGAAGGATGTCATGTTGTCATATTGAAATAAAGATATTAAAATAAAAATGTAGGCTACGTGTCACTGATTAAACATGAAACCAAGAATGATATACTGACTAGTCAAGATATGTTCAGTTAATTGTCTGCGTCTTACATGTCTGGCAGCTCGTAAACAATTAGCGGATTTGCATATAAGCAGCCTTTTAATTACCACACTAGAATCACCATGGCTGTTAGTAAGACATGTGATGCTATATCAAGCAAACTAAAAAAACAAACCAAACCAAACTGGACACAAGAACAGTTTTAAAATCTTAGCCAACTTGTGGATGAAAGGAAGGAAGAAAAATTTGGAGTTGGTATAATTTACAACTCCGGAAAAAATTAAGAGACCACTGCACCTTCTTCTTTCCTTTCCAAAAAAGTCGAAAAGGAAGGTTTTGAGTGAGGAACAGAAGGGTTAAAATTAAGAGACCACTACAAATTGAACGCTTATCTTCCTCACTCAAAACTTTCCTTTTCAACTTTTTTGGAAAGGAAAGAAAAAGGTGCACTGGTCTCTTAATTTTTTCCGGAGCTGTAAACACAGCTTGCCCACTTCTGTCCAGAACCAATGATGAGTGTGAAAAGTGCTGGTATTCTTTGCAGTCCCAGGCAAGGGGAGAGATTGTACAATTCAAGCAACAAACTGCCACAGGTAATAGAACATAAGGCCAATTATTTTTTAACTACACTAGACCACAATGTTTTATTCTCTATCAATGTATTTAGCATATACAAAAATGACCATAAATGTATTTATACATAAATGAACCTCATTATACATGTCACTGCAGATTATATTGACATGAAATCTATAATTCTAAATATTTATTACATTTATTAGGAGGCTCAGCACCCAAGGCTCTATCTCCTATTGTCTCAGTGGTGGACAGGGTCCTTGGGCACTCAGACACCAGCATAACCGGACTGATTACCAGGCGGATTCCCGGCAGCAGCCCTTTTAGGATTGCTTGTGACTTGGTCTTAGTGACTTAGGAGTCCTCTTGACTACTCCTAACTTTTCACAGATTTAGGAGCTGGTTTTAGCACTAAAACACTTTGTGAAATACTCTTAGACCAAAAATATAGGAGTCCTAAACTTAGGACTGACACACATTGTTCTCATTCAAGATTTTCTCCTAAATCAGCAAGTTGGGAGCTACTTTTTGCTTTAAGATTTTTTTGTGAATACAGCACCAGATGCGGCTCCAAAATGTGCGATACAAGACTCTGCTGTAGAGTACCGACACTCTGACAGAACCCACCAACTAGCCTAAGACAGACCAGGAAATGCGTACTTAATGGAACAATAAACAAAATGTGTGGCTTTGGTGGGATGAACTGTGTTTTGTTCTTGTCAATATCTGAGGTCATTCACATAATGAAGACACGCTACTTTCAGAGACAGAGTCAAATCCTTTCGGCTCCTTCCCAGCATCAACATCAACACATGAAAGTAGACACACACACACATACACATATGTAGGCACCCCACAAACACACACACAAACATGCACACGCACACACCTCCACCAGTCTAATTATTCCATCTCAAATTAGCTGAGAATTCACAGTTCTCAGCTACAGTCTGACAACTTAACCAAGGTGTGGGTGGACGGATGACCTCTGCTGAGGTGTGGGTGGACGGATGACCTCTGAACCCATGTGAACACATCCACACATGTAATAATAGTCCCAGCAGGTGTTTCAGCTCCACATCCCAGGACATAACCAGGGCAGTGTCAGGTGTCATCCACAGAAAGGTCATCCAACACTAGACAGGAGAGGGTTCAAATCCCGGAAGGAATTGTTGCTATTCCGACCACCAGGCTCCTTTCTGTGGGAGATATTTTTCCAGCTGTCCAGATTAATTAGACCTAGATTGTAAGAAATGTAATAGACTGTAAATAGGCACTGGCTGCCAAGACAAATAAGAACATGATCAGTGTTTTTAAGGTCATCTCCATCAAGAGATTATATAACACAAGCTCTATCAAATTCATAGATGAAGGCCTTAAATATTCTCTCCTTTCTTGCCATTACCTCTTCTCCATAACCACTTCTCCATTACCTATTCACTATCACCTACTTCTTTACTCATTTACATGTTAGTTATTTAAGCACTTTATTCAGAGACACTTACAGGAACAAAAATGCCACAATTACAGTTAGTTTGTGGATTGCTGTTAGTTTGTGGATTCCTGTTAGTTTGTGGATTCCTGTTAGTTTGTGGATTGCTGTTAGTTTGTGGATTCCTGTTAGTTTGTGGATTCCACCAAGAAACCTTTTGGTTACTGGTCCAACGTCATCAGGATTCTTCCCATTTTCCCCCTTTCTGTCTTGTCCTCTCTGTGTTTCCAACATCTCCTCCCCCCTCCTCTCTCCATGTGCCTCCTGTTCCCTCCTTCCCTAGCTCCACCATGAATTCCCTCCTTCCCTAGCTCCACCATGAACAGTGTCCTTGACTGAGGGCCTATTCTCTTTTAGTGTACAGACATAAGAACCACTCTGGCCAGCCCTGCGGAGATAACAGACGACAGTGTGTAACAGGGAGCTCCTTAAAAGCAGTGAATAAAAGCTTTGACATCCTTTCTGACCTGCTGTCCCCTTCCTCATCTCCCCATTCTTCCACTCCACCCTGTTGTTTTTCCCAGAGCACACTGGGATGTGGCTGACACAATTAAGGCTGATGTAATGAAGTCATATTGTAAGGACTGGTAAATGGAACTGAGTGGAAAGGGTCAGGGATGGAGTGGGCACGAGGGAGATGGGGGCGTGGACTCGGGATGGCCGTTCTTTCTTTCAGTCAGGCACATCTTGTGAAATTCTCTTAGATGCAGAGCAGGACCTGCAATGGTAAAAGGTCACGCATATATAAATGTAAATATGTCAATACAGATGTAAATATAATAAATACTGAACAGGGATTCATCCCAAGGTGCTTTGGACATTTAAAGCTGATTTATTACCGATCTGACATCTGTGACAGTTGACAGAGCATACGGGGATGTCTGTGATGGGAATCTTGACTGAGCCTCAGACTGACTTTTGCGTTTACACTACTAAAACAAAGTAATTCACCCACACTGGTACTGTCAAACACCATGCATGGTAAATGAACATTCCAAAGGAGAGCTACAATCCTAGACCATAGCCCAAGGTGATATAAATGAACATTCCAAAGGAGAGCTACAATCCTAGACCATAGCCCAAGGTGATATAAATGAACATTCCAAAGGAGAGCTACAATCCTAGACCATAGCCCAAGGTGATATAAATGAACATTCCAAAGGAGAGCTACAATCCTAGACCATAGCCCAAGGTGATATAAAGATTGAACACAAGAAAAACAAGAGGTCTAACAAAGAGGATCCACTCATCAGACAGGTATCCCTAGTCATTTATAGATCTTTAAATATTTATTTAGAACCGAACCATGACGGATTTGAGGGCCCCATAAATGCGTTATTAAAGGTGTAACTAGAGGAGAGTGTTTAGTCTGGCGGCAGTGTAGAGAACAGTGGTTTAATACAGCCTCCCGACTTCTAGCTCATAACAAGCACTTCAAATAATTGCACTGTATGAATCAGATACATCGCCGAGAAAAAATGAACACGTGACCAGAAGAAGGATTTGGTTTTTCAAAGAGTAAATTAGCCTTGATCACAGCCAATTACTGTCTTCCATACAGCTTATGTATGACATGTTCAATTACACGTTATCCTAAGGCCAGCAACATTATAATAGGCTTACAAATGCCTCACTGCACGCTGTCACTCAAACCACGCAACGCGCTTTCAACTTAACACATAGCACAAAGCATACTCGGTGAAACAAGGTACCATGGCTCAGATACGGTAGGAAGTGAAAGAACCGTCTGATCGGTGCATTTTAAAGCAGATCGGACGACGTGGACACCTGACGGACCGCTGCACTGGATTCTTCAGAGGCCATCGTCTTCCCTGACCTCTGGGCTACTCAAACCCAACCCATGAAATCCACGTGTAAATCAGAGCCATAATGAAATGCATTCCCGTGAGGACCATAGGGTCCTGGATTGAAGTGTCGGCGCTCTTCAAGGCGAGCCCTGGGGGGAGACGTCTGTGGCCAAGGAGAACCTATGGTGATTTAAGACATTGTCTGGAACTGTATTCATACACACACACACAAACTCCCATCCCCTACTCACAGTCACTCTGACACTGTTAGCCGGTGAAGGGTTTAATCAGCTAACTGGCTGCTCGTCCATCCTTTGGGCCAGGAATGGAGGTGGGTGAACCAGCCTTCTTATACTAATGCACAAGCTTTTTAATCAAAACGTCCTGCTCTGGCTATTTCCCGAACATCTGATTAAATTAAAGCTTTGATCTCCTAAAGCAAATCTGCCCCGTCCTCCCGGATCACACACAAAGATGCATTGAGCACACACACGCAGATTCTGGGGAATAATCCGTATACAGGCTCGAGTGGACTGGCAGTACAACTTCATTTCTTCAGATCTCGCCGGGGTTGGCCAACCATGCACTGTGGAAAAAACAGCTCCATCTATCTCTTCACACTCACACACAGACAGGTTTACAATAAAGGCATATGGCGTTTCTCACAATGACAAGTCATAACTCTACCTCCTGGCTCATAACCAAGGTTATTATTGCTATCTATGGTTACCTTTATGCTCAGCGTGTGGCTCCTTCATCCATTCAGGACGATTACTTCGTCTTACATTTCACGCTTCAGAGTGTCGGATGCTTAAGAAAAGTGGTGCAAGTGGATTTCCGTGCTCTCACCGGGGGAGTTGACCCCAGAACCCTGGTCACATGACACCGTGGAGGCTGGAAGAACAGAGCAGGGGAGAGCAATCAAAAGATATGTGATATGAGTATGAAAGCATATCTCTAGATGTTGCTACCTCTGTGATAATGGGCTGCTGCTGTTTCATAGCTGGTGTCTGTCTTTTCCTCTTAACTCTCTGTGGTTAATGCTGTGCTGTGTTCTCCATTGGTGTCGAAGACAAGGTTTGCTTTTGGTAGGAAGCAGGTTCAGTATTGCTATCCATATTGTCCTGTTAGAGTAC
>JACXGI010009722.1:15883-29620 GCA_016801175.1 Esox masquinongy
GGGGGGGGGGGGGGGGGGGGGGGGGGGGAGTGACAAGCAGACATGCGGTGCCAAGAGGAGGAGAGAGGTTGAGTGAGGAGAGGGGAGAGGTGATGACAAGCTTCGCCAGACATTTTTCGCTGGTGCAGCTTTGGGTTAGCTTGGCCAATGCATTGAGGTGTTAGTAATCTATGAAATACATGCATGAACTCGGTTATGGCCTTGAGGGCAGAGGGTATAGTAGTATGTCAATTCAGACCATCACTGAAAATCTACACATTCAATAAGTCAATAAAATCATGCCTGGATTTACAAAAAACCAAACACACTGTTGCTAACGAACAACAGCCCAGTCCCAAATTAGCTAAACCAACAATGGTTATTTATTCTGTTCTGAGGCAGCTTAGCTTTGTCTTTAAAAACACAGAATGACAAATTCAGCCAGTACAGGTGCATCTCAAAAAATTTGAATATTGTGGATAATATCATTTTTACACAAAGTTCAAAACTAAAAGTGACACCTTCATATATTCTAGATTCGTTATATATAAAGTGAAAAATGTCAAGCCTTTTTTGTTTCAATCTGGATGATTACAGCTTATAGCTCATGGATATTTCAAAATATTAGAATAAAAAATATACAATGTCGACCTGAGAATAGCTATAATCAGCTAATTAACTACCTGAGCCTTCAGTACACAAAAACACAATCATGGGAAGGACTACTGACTTGACAGTTGTCCAGAAGACACTCATTTGCACCCTCCATGAGGAGGGTAAGCCACAGAAGGTCATTGCTGAAAGGGCTGGCTGTTCGCAGAGTACTGTATCAAAGCATATTCATGGAAAGTTGACTGGAAGGGAAAAGTGTGGTAGGAAAAGGCGCAACAAGCAACAGGGATGACTGCAGCCCTGAGAGGATTGTCAAGCAAAGCCAATTCAAGAACTTGGGAGAGCTTCACAAGGAGTGGACTGAGGATGGAGTCAGTGCTTCAAGAGCCACCATACACAGACGTGTCAAGGAAATGGGCTACAAGTGTCACATTCCTAGTGTCAAGCCACTCCTGAACCAGAAACCACGTCAGAAGCATCTTACCTGGGCGAAGGAGAAAAAGAACTGGACCGTTGCTCAGTGGTCCAAAGTCCTCTCTTCAGATGAAAGTAAATGTTGCATTTCATTTGGAAATCAAGGTCCCAGAGTTTGGAGGAAGAGTGGATAGGCACAGAATCGAAGTTGCTTGAAGTCCAGTGTGAAGTTTCCTCAGTCAGTGATGATTTGGGGTGCCATGTCATCTGCTGGTGTTGGTCCACTGTGTTTTATCAAGTCCAGAGTCAATGCAGCCATCTACCAACAGATTTTAAAGTACTTCATGCTTCCACCTGCTGACAAGCTTTATGGAGATGCCGATTTCCTTTTCCAGCAGGATTTGGCACCTGCCCACAGTGCCAAAACGACTGGTAACTGGTTTGCTGCCCATGATATTACTGTGCTTGCTAGACCAGCAAACTCGCCTGACCTGAACCAAGAGGAAAATTAGATACACCAGATCTAACAACACAGATGAGCTGAAGGCTGCTATCAAAGCAACCTGGGCTTCCATAACACCTCAGCAGTGCCACAGGTTGATTGCCTCCATGCCACGCTGCATTGATGCAGCAATTCATGCAAAAAGAGCCCTGACCAAGTATTGAGGGAATAACTTAACAGACTTAGTAAACCTTTGCAGGTGTTTTGAGTAAATTAGCTGATTAGAGCTCTTCTCAGGTCGACATATCTGTATTGTGCATTTTTTATTCTAATATTTTGAGGTACTAGATTTTTGATATCCATGCCGTAATCATCAAGATTGAAACAAAAAAGTCTTGAAATGTTGAATCTAGGATATATGGTGTCACTTTTTGATTTGAATTACGGAAAACAAAATGAACTTTTCCGCAATATTCAAATTTTTTGAGATGCACCTGTTTATGGATAGTACAACATTACAGCGGCTATCCAAGGGGCAGAAATCACAGACAAATTTTGAAGACCCCACATTCTTTCAGAAACAAAAATGGCAGCTGATAAAATGACTTAAAAACACTATAACTAGCTCATAGACATTAAACTAAATCCTTTCATGGTCCCAAAACAAATGCAACTTTCAACTAGAACACACACGCCTACCGCGGTGACAAGGCCGGAATAGCTGAATACCCAAACTGAAGAGACACTAGTGTTAAATAGGCTGTGCTGGCTCACTGAGCAGTCGACGCTGGTTGGTGAGAACTGGATTTTTAGAGAGAGAGATAGGTTGACTCAAATTGATATATATGTATTATGTATAGAAAATGTGTAGGTATTTCTCCACGGGTGCTAGGCTTATTCTTGGTGATGGTTTAGTAACTCCTTGCTCTGGCCTGGAGCAGCCGCTGAAGGAGTGAGGAGAGGAGGAGCGAGAACAGGAGGAAAAATGTAATTATGATACGTTGGAGAGAGGGAGATATCCGAATTCTGGGCCAACTTCAGCCAGGGAGGAAACATTTACAGCTCTGTCTGAACGCCGCTACTACTGGGCAGTGCTGGGTCCAGCCTTTTTGGGGGCCCTAAGCAAAATTTCATTTGGGGCCCCCTCTACCCTATCGGTCAAGGGCTCCTTAGCATTCCGAGGCCCACTAGCGGTCGAGGGCTCCCTAGCAGTCAAAAGCCCCCTAGCGGTTGGGGGCCCTAAGCGACCGCTTATGTTTCTTATGCCTGGAGCCGGCCTTGCTCCTGGGGAAAAAGACAACAGACCTGTCATACATTTGACTCCACAAGCAGTATATTCATTCATAATTAGTGTTGGGGGTAACGCGTTACAAAGTAATTATACTTTTGTCATCATTCTACATACAATACCCATTATGACATAGCAAAATGTCTATAAAAAGTTTTACACTTAACAGTGCATGCTAGGGCAAAAACCAAGTCATGGAGTATGAAATACATAAAGGATATTTGTGTAGATCTCCAAAATTGTGTGTTGAGAAAAAGATCTGGGGAAATTGCAAAATTGTTGAAAATGCCCAGGAGCACAGTGGGCTCCATCATTGTCAAATGCAAGAAGTTTCGAAGCACCAGGATTCGTTCAATAGCTGGTCATCAGGTCAAACTAAGTAACTGGGCAAGAAGGTAACTTTAGAGCTTCAGAGTTTCTCTGCGGAGATGGGAGAACCTGCCAGAAGTACAACCATCGCTGCAACACTCCATTAATCAGGCTTTACAGTAGAGTGGCTAGACGGAAGTCACTGCTGAGTAAAAGACATGCCTGAAGGACTCAGCCAGCAGGAGAATGTTCTCTAGTTTGATGAGACCAAAATTAAACTATTAAGCCTGAATGCCAAATGCTACGTCTGGAAAAAACTAGGTAGCGCTCATCACCTGGCTAATACCATCCTTATGGTGAAGCATGGTGGTGGCGGCATCATGTTATGGGGATGCTTCTCAGCAACAGGAACTACGAGACTACTGGTTTGCCTATGTACTTCTATTGGTGCAGTTGTCTGCAGATAGTAAGGCCAGACACATCCACCTTCACGCCTATCTCCTTGGTCTACCACGCAATTTTCGATTGATGGGCTTACTAGTGCCTTCCTTCTTTTTAATTAAACTTATCAAACAGTTGTTTTTTAAGCCTAAGATTTTGGCTTCCTTGGTTTTCATTGGCACCTCCTTGGTCCTCATGTGGAATGACTCCACAGGCAAACACAAAGACTAGAAGACATTGACAGCTCTTTTATGCATGCTTAAATTATGTGAAAAACGTACACACCTGAAACCAGAAACGCATGTCAAGCCAACTGTCCCGATAACTTTTGTCCATCTGAAATTGGGATAGTATCATAAAAATTCTTGCCATTTCTAAATGGTGTAACCATTTAAAATAGTTCTATTTCATACCCTCAAATGAAATCTGATTAAAAAAAACTTCAATCTGAGTGTGTTTGGGGTATATTTCTGTCCCAAAACTTACTGAGGGCGCTGTATCTGAATGCTTGGCCTTCAGTGTACAAGGGATTAATGTCAACATATTGGTACCTAGAGAAATGTATCAAAGACGTGACTTTTATGTAAAGACATGACATTCAATAGAGGGAAGATTAGACTCAGGCAAATGCAAGCACCAATGGCAGTTCTGACTGTGCAATCGAGCAAGTTGGAAGTGTAAGGTAGTATGCGCAATGGAAAAGTAGGGATAGCAGCAAGGAGGTTCCCGAGGTAGACAGGTACATGTAACTGAAAACGTTCTTATCAGACTTTGCAAGGCAGTGTCAGAGTCCAGTAGTACAAGGGAGTAGTGCAACGAGGTCCCTGGGAGGCAGTACTAAGCGGTGGGTGGGTGGGTATGGTTAGTGATGGGTCACAGATGGAAAGAAACTGTTCCTGAGCCTGCTGGTGCAGAAACGAAGAGACCTGTACTGCCTGCCTGATGGTAGGAGGGCAAACTGTTTGCGGGATGGAAGTGAAGGGTCTCTGATGATGCTACGCGCCCTACACAGACACCGCTGTTGCTGGACGTACACGATAGCTGGGAGCTGGGCACCAGTGATGTGCTGGGCGGTTTCCACCACCCGTTGCAGGGCCTTCCGGTCGGCCACGGAGCATTCGCCAAACCACACTGTGACACAGTTCGTCAGAATGCTCTTGATTGTGCAGCGGTATAAGTTCAAGAGGATCTGGGAAGACAGACAGACCTTCTTCAGCCTCCTCAAAAAGTACGGGCGCTGCTGCACATTTTTGACCAGGGTTGTGGAGTTGAGGGGCCAGGAGAGGTCCTTGGAGATGATAACTGCCTGGGCCAGTGACAGGTTAAAAATGTCAGAAAGAAGACACTTTCCTGAAAAGAAGAGGTGGAGGTTGAAGAGCGGAGAGGAAGAGGTGGTGGGGAAAAGAGGAAAAGGCGGAGGGTAAGAGAGGAGGCAGAGGTGGAAGAGAGGAGGGTTGGAGGGGAAGAGAGGAGAGAGAGGTGGAGGAGGGAGATAGGGAGAGGTGCAGGTGGAAGAGAGGAGTGAAAGGTGGACAGGAACAGAAGCGAAAGATAGACGTTGAACGGGAGGGAAAGGAGGATTTGTAAGAGAGGAGACAGTGGTGGAGGTGGAAGAGAGGAGAGAGAGATGGAGGTGGGAGGGAGAGGTGGAGGTGGAAGAGATTGAAAGGTGGAGATAAAGAATAAAGAGAAGGGAGAGGTGGGGCTGGGAGAAAGTAGGGAACAGTGAAAGTTGTAGAGCTGCAGGTGGATTAAAAGGAAAGGTGGAGTTGGAATAGAGAAGAGGGAGAGTTGGAACATAGAAGGAAGAGGTGGAGATGGGGGAAAGGTTTCTCTGAATTTAAATCACCAGCCACTAGGTTTCTCTGTGTATGCATGTTCCAGTGTATACATGGCTCCCTACAATTCCTTCAGTACAGTCAGATCATGCAGGGATATAGGCCACAACAACAAAGTAGTGATAACTCTCTCTATTTAAACAGTGATTTTTGCGGCCAGATTTGTATCGCTGATGGTTATCGCTGTTTATTCTTTCTGGAGCATGTATAAGCAGCTGCCGCGCAGATGAATCTGTCTGTGAGGAAGCTGTATCTGTTACCGGCTTTGTTTACAAAACTGTTGCTCACGTTAGCTAGTATAGACTACGAGCTCAAACAAAAATGCCAGCAAGTTTTATTAGCTGCTAGTAAACAGACGCAAATCTGTCTGCAAGTAGGATTTACTCTGCAACCGGCTTTGTTTACAAAACTGTAGCTCACATTAGCTAGTATAGACTACAGCTCAAAGACAAATGCCAATAATTTCTTTTAGATGCTGGTAAACCGACGCAAATCTGTCTGCGAGGAGAATTTATCCGGCAACCAGCGTTGTTTACACAACTGTAGCTCGCGTTAGCTAGTATAAACAACTAGCTCAAACAAAAATACCAACAAGTTGTATTAGCTGCTGGTAAACAGACACAAATCTCTTTACAAAACTGTAGCTCACGTTAGGAGTGGGATTTACTGCTACCTAATGCCATTGATGTGCCTTGATGTGTCTGTCCGTGGATGAGGCTGAATCAGTTCTTATTAACCGGACAGTTTTGGAAACCTACCACGTCCCCAAAGAAACTGGAAGAAGAGGCAGAGGCCGGAGGGACCAAACGGACAACTCTCAATTCTGTAAGTAGGCATGTAATAGCTATTTGGATAATTTTGTCGTAAGTCCCGTTCTGCAGGAATAGTATGGGGAGGTACTGAAATCATTAGTACTACGGAGCATTGGCACAATTTTGATACTGTTGGGAACGGCCATGCCAGTTATTTTCCCTGACTGAAAAAATTTCAGAATGACGGCCTGTCTTTTAGACAATTGGCTAGATTTCATTTTATTAACACAGTAGGGGACATTTATTTTGATAAATGTCTGTAAATTGTGCTTGTTGCTAGCTAATAAACTCCAATGAGGTCAGCACTGTTGTTCAGCTGTTTTGAAACAGCACGCTGTTAGCTTAAGTGCGGAAGTTTACAGATGTTGTGAGGTAGTGCATTGTTTACAAAAAAATTGTTTGGTTTCACATAGAACATAACCATTGATACAATGCTCGTTTTGGCACAATTGTTTCAGGAGAACATACAGAGACCTATATCAATACACCGTGTCCTTCCAATTTTGGAAAACCGAATGTATCATATATGTTCGAACGCTACATCGGATGCCCCATTCAGTTCAATTTTAGCCTAGAGAGAGACTGCAGGAAAAATCGGAAAAACTCAAAACTGAAATAATTTACAAAAAATAATGTCTCTGCGAACTAGAATCATGCCAGATAATCTGTAGGCCCCTGTTCCTTTAAGTTGTTTTTAGGGTGAATCAAAAATGTTGTACACTGTAGTGTAAAAAACCCTCTTATTAGGTAATACTGTCTACAGTTTAATGTTGGATGTTTGTACTTCGTCTAGGAAAAACATGTGATTTAACATTGTTTTAAGAAGTTCTTCATGTCATATGAAATGATAGAAGAAACAGTTTTCACAAAAAAGTCACAAAAAACATTAGGAAACACAAAATTACAAGATTGGTTACAAGCATTAGAAGTCTGGTATTCGTTGCTGGGCCAAGCTTGTGGTGCCAAGCATATTATTATTCTCTACTTCATGGAAGTCTATGCTTTCACATAAACTTCATTGGGTTTGATGCATATCTTTTATGAAATTGTCACCAGATTTACGCATTTCGGCTTATATCAAGCTGCCATATAACATATTTTGCCTAAATAACTGAGTTGAATGTCATGAAAGAATGATTTCTGAAAGACCTATTTTCATACAGTATGATTAAACAATTGATTCTAAAAGGTTGTCAACTGATCAACATCCTCCCAAGGGCTACAGACTGCTGGCATTTTACTGAGCCAGATCCTGAGTGTGTTTAGCCCCTTCTAAAAGAGGCAATGTTTATTATGTCAAAGCACTTTAGCTCTCGCACTTTTTAACGGCATTCTTCTGGATATTCCGGACTGGTGACTTGTAATTCCTGAGGGATGTGATGAGCAAGATTGGAGAGAGAGAGGTGGTAAGAGGAAGAGAGAAAGGGGGTGAGAGAAAAAGAGAGGTGTTAAGAGAAAGAGAAATGGTGTGAGAGAAAGAGAAAGAGGGGATGATAGAAAAATGTGTGAGAGTTAAAAAGAGAGATAGAGAGAATGTGTTTGAGTTTGTGTGGGCTCGTCTGCGTGTGTGCGAGGGAGAGAGAATGTGGAAAAAAGAGATATACAAAAGGGGCTTTTAGATCTTCAAAGTAAATGTGTGTCCTTCTCATGCCCCAGATAACACCTTCCTGAAAGAGAAAGGTGGACGCATTATCAACAACCTACTGAGTGACATTTAAACAGGAGAGTAAAAGCCTTAGAAATAATCGACTAGCCTTGCTTTTCATTTCTCTTTCCCTCTGCCCCCCCCCTTTTATTAGACCTCTAGCTCCCATCGAAGCCATAATCACATCACTTTTGTAGTCACTCCCAGCCGTGAGACCTAACTTCCAAAGCCAGCCACACATTCAACATCCATGCAAGCCAAATCCATGAGTTACCTGGCTCCTATACGTCTACATAAGTTTGCAGTGAGAAGAAAATGAACCTGGTAAGGCTTCCAAATTGTGAAGTGAAAATGCTAGTGTTTTATAGGCTTAGGGGATGTGTACGTGTGTGTGTGTGTGTGTTTGTGTGTGTGTGTGTGCTTCACATGTTTTGAATTCATGTTTGACTTGAATAAGACGCCTGGATGCCAGAGGGAACATTACAAACTTTAAAAAACTGTTAACTCAATTTCTTTTTGATTTTTTTTTCACAGTTCATCTTCCGACTGGCTTGAGAGAGAAATCCCAGCTGTAACACTACAAAGAGAAACAGAGGGAAAGAGCGATTTAATGAAAAGTCATATTTCATTTCCTTTGGGAAAATGGTGACAGAAATAATTGAATTTCTCTTTCATTCCTCTTTAAATACGTCGCCATTCCCGACCACATGCAAAATGTCAGCCACTTACCATAATACAGAATGCAAATCCTATATGATCACAAAGCCTACTGAAATAATCCACTTCATGAAAAAGGTCCTTAAATAACTACAGACTTTAATGATATATGGTAGAAAGTATGGCCTTGGGAATAGCATCTAAGACTTGGGCTTGGGAACTCTATGGGTTCAGAATATTATCAGATCAGTGTTAACTCGGCCAGTATAGGGTTTCATTTAAAAATAATGGCTGTAATGTCATTAGCTAAGGCTCCGCAGGCCAGAGAGTGATGAGACGGGCTGTCTGGTGTGACACTAACACCTGGCCCACAGCTCAGCCTCTCTATGGGAGAAACAATACACACACTGCCCCCTCTATAAAACCTTCATCTCCCCCTTTCCTTCTACACCTCCAACAACTGACACGACCCACAAGAGAAATAAAAGAATACAGTGTGTGAGACAGCGACCATAGTTTGTCACTGGTTATCAGCTTTGGGCTTTTTTCCTCTGGCTTCTTTGACATCTATCTTCACTGGTTTCACAGGCAGGCAGACAGACAGGCAGGCAAAGAGACAGGCAGACAAACAGACAAACAGACAGGCAGGCAGGCAGACAGGCAGGCTTTAAGCCTATACCAAACCGTCACTCTTATCTTAATGATTTGGACTTAATAGTACCTAACCCCAACGTTTGAGTTTTCACTTTATGTTTACTGTCAATTCACAAATAACGATTTACGGCAAATTTACAGCGTCTTTACAGTTTCTCCCACTGGACAAAATGTTGAATACTGGCAGGCGGCACAGTAGGGAGGGAGGCGGATGGAGTTACATCACAGGAGAATGAATCCTTTCAGTATGTTTGGATTCATCAGGGGAACCCTGGGTCTGCTGTCTGGCTGATGGAGAGGGTTGTTCTCCTGGGGCCGATGACAGCACTGAATCCTCCATGGCACAGGTCCATGGATAACCTCAGGAAGCCCCGGAGACAGCCAGACGATTCAGGCCGACCTCAGAGCCCCGCAGCCCCGACGGAGGAGCCATCCTGGGGGTCACCAGGGGTTGAGTTGGCCTCTCTGGGCGTGGGAGATGGCATCAGACAAGGCAAGGCAAGCAGTCCTACGAGTGGGGCCTTTGGGATGAATAGGGACATCTATTACTGTTGCCTGCTGCATTCCTAAGCATTTCATACAAACCGCACTAAATATATCCGCATGAAGCCCCCGGAGTCACTCACTTTACTGTATCTTATCAGACACAGCTGGATCTATGGCAGCTCCCTTGCCTTTTAAAAGAGCCTAGCTCCAATTAGCCAGCAGCTAGGACCTGCCTTCTCTCTGGGAAAGCCATTAGGAGGAAGGTGTGCGTGAGCCATGCCAGCCTGGCTGTTAACACAATAGAAGGTACGGATGCTTAACGACTGCTCTGTGCGGTAATTCGGCGTTGTGTACTCTGGGGTTTAATCCTCTGGCTGACTTTATAAGGCGTACTGTTAGGATCACACGGAGCAGCTCCGAGCCAGATCCTTATAAAGACCAAGAAGCAGGGCGACTGGCTGACAGCAGCTGTCATCAAACACCATGTTCAGCTTGTAAGACCAGACCGCCACTGTTTCGTTTCTTGTTTTATAGTTTCAGAGAATGCTTCAGGGGAAAAACCCAATTCCGTAACCACGCTGCGGTAAATCCGGTGATGACGGTATGAATGGGGTAGGGGGACCCATCAGGACGAATGCCCAAAACCTCAGCTGCTGCAAACGGGAGGGATTCACTCGAGGCAACGGAATCCATAGCAGAGAGAGAATAAGAGGATGTGAGAATGAGATATGGGTCGGGAGGGTTTGTGGAGAGAGGAACAACCACAGACAATCACCAGGGCATAAACAAGGCAGTCGATTGAGGAGTGAGGCAGAGACATTCAGTGTTCAGTGGCTACATTTGGCGCATTCCTGGGGTTGGCAGCCACACGTGTTCAGTCGGCGTTGACATACAATGGTGAGGTGCTAACCAACAGAGGGATACGCTGCCCGAAGTTGGACATGACCCGGGCATTCCGCTTTGCCCTTGCGCTAGGCCGGAAGAGACAGAAAGGTTAATGACCCCCAGAACAACAACAAAGCTACGTCACACCCAGAAATGATCCAGACGGTCTGTAATGTCAGCAGCCGGACCGGTCCAGACTTATTTAAATGTGAAGGTTTACCTCATCACCATACACAGCGCTGAAACGTTGCATAAAGGAAGATAAAGGCATTCCTGCACCAACATACCAAAGTCTTCTAATTGCTCTGCTTGCTTAATGCAATCATTGCAATCACCCTGATTTATTCAATAAACAAACGGTGCTTTTCGCTGATTCCTTTATAACTCAGTTTCTCTGAGATGCTGTTTCCCAGGAGCCGAGGAAGGGGAACAGAAATCAAAAATGCTTAATGTGTTTACTTAACCTCCAGACCCTTGAATGATACCTTGATTGATCGAGTCAGGGGCCAATTATGTTATTCTAGAGGATGGCCCTTTCAGAACCATGTAAACAAGCCATTACATTTGAGCCTCTACTTCCTCTGAATGATCCAAAACCAATACAGGTTCTGCTACACCATGTCCTGTTGGTCTTCCTGCTCCTGGTACATGTGTTGGGTTGCTGCTGGTCCTCAGTCTATCTTCGGTTCGTAACACCCCCTAGAACGACCTCTGGTGACCTCTGTAATGGGTGGGGAGGCGGGGGCTGTGGAGAACGGACCCAGCCATCAGGTCTCTTTAATTGGTGGGTGAGTGGAGGAAGGAAGTGATGGATCTTAGACTTCTAAGGCCTTCCATATGTCAGCGTTACTGAGTATCTAGAGCCAGACAAGGCCCAGACTGAAAAACTCAAAATAAAGCAATAGAATTGTACTACCATGATGAATACAATAAAACGCTATTGCTATGAACCAGACTGGGTGATGAGACAAGGTGTTTTCTGCATGAGTTGACCTGTCACGAAGCACAGGATTTCTGTTTGGAAACTGAACTCTTGTTTTTTAATCCAGTTAAATCGAGTTTAAACGGCTGTGAGCGTCCCCATCACCAAACTCAAAGAGTTGAATAAAACAAATTTTTCCGGCTGACATTTAACCTTTTCCGACAATCACATTAATTTTGTTGTACATCCTGATCTCCATGACATGATATGAACACGTGTTGTACGTGTGTGTGTTTAAAACAAGAGACGGAAACCACCATCTGACAGTCCCAGAAATAACAAAAGACGAGAGTAATCATTTATAATGAACTAGTTTGTCAAACACATTGGAGCAACATTAGGAATGATTAGGGTTAACCAACCATACAGATATCGTCAAGCATCAATTTAGACCGTGATTAGCCATGTCATGTATTTGTCAAGTTTCCCTCACGTCAAGAGGAACAATTATGTTTTTAAAGCAGTCTGAATTCAATCATCTGTAAACCAGGAGATCCTTCTAAATCTGTAGACACTCACACATTACTAAACTGCTATGATAGACAAACAAAATCACTTACAGAAAAATAACACAACGCACGTACTCATTTCAACAGTTTGTCTAATGTTAGCCTGTATAAGGTATTTGTATCCAGTGGCAACGCGGTAGTTCTCTCTGCTGAGGCTGTCATCGATTCCAACGCTCACCAGGGTACACTGAGACAGTTTCTAATGGTAATCTAATGAGGGATCTACATTACCACCGTAACACATATTGTCTGTGTTAAATCTCTTCAAGCTACAGGATGTCCAATTAATAGTTTACGGTTCAGTGCCTTGTGTGTCCAGAGAGATTTTACACATCAACAAAAAAAATTACTCCTTTCTTAAAGGGGTAGTTCAACCAAATCGAAAAAAAAATAAAAAAATACACATTGTTGTCATTACCATGTACACACTGTGTGAAAGGAATGACAGCAACCACATTCTTTGGTTTAGATTCCCTGGCAGTGGTCGCCACTGTTTCCAGCACAAATCCCATCGAAGTCATCGGACCTGAAGAATTTGGTTGGCTCCACAACACCAATTACACACTTTTGGATGGTTTGATCACGATGATTCCATCATTCTTTTGACATGAATGGGATTCGTGCCACAGATGTTAAATGTTAGTATTTGGACATTTGGAATGTGCTGTCATACCTTGTACATAGAATAGTTAAAGGGTTAGGACATCAAAAGTGAATTCTGGTCATTTGTTTATACTATTCCTTTAACGTTAGGCAGTGCTCCTGCTGGTCACATTCTGTGTTAATGTCATTTCCTGGGACTGTAGCTCACCTGTCATATGCTTGAGTGCGAGGCCCGGACCTGTAATAGCTAGTGCCTGAGGCTGTCAACACAGATTACACAGCCAGCGTGTCTGAAGGGCCCTGGTCCAACTTTACCACACATTGCCATGCTTCAGGAACAAACAGGGGTAGAGATAGAGAGATAGAGAGGCAGAGCGGAGAGATAGAGAGAGAGGGAAAGGGAGAGAAAGTGAGAGATAGAGGCCCTGCGCTACAGAAAACGCTTATTCAAACAAATACAAATAAAACATCTCCCCCCTAATTAACTGAGTGCAATATCATCCACTGAAGTCCTTATAGGCTGATGAAAAGCCTAGGGTTTCCCACCAGGGAGTGACGGAGACATAGAGAGGCAGAGAGGGAGAACGTGCAAGGGAGAGAGAAATTAATGAAGAATTGTAAGCAGCGATGGAGTACGTTTATTTGCTAGTATACTAGTATGTTGACTGAGTCATTATCAGGGTCTTGATCAGCTGTATCAGGTGTGAAAGTACTCCAGCTTGGCTGCTCACTGGACTACACAGAAATCAGCTGGGATACAGAGGATGCAGGCTTACTCACATGGAGACAAAGGAATCAAATGGGATACAGTCTCACTCACATGGAGACAAAGGAATCAACTGGGATACAGATGATGCAGTCTCACTCACATGGAGACAAAGGAATCAACTGGGATACAGATGATGCAGTCTCAATCACATGGAGACAAAGGAATCAACTGAGATACAGATGATGCAGTCTCAGTCACATGGAGACAAAGGACTCAACTGGGATACAGATGACTCAGTCTCAATCACATGGAGACAAAGGAATCAACTGGGATACAGATGACTCAGTCTCAATCACATGGAGACAAAGGAATCAACTGGGATACAGATGACTCAGTCTCAATCACATGGAGACAAAGGAATCAACTGGGATACAGATGACTCAGTCTCAATCACATGGAGACAAAGGAATCA
>JACXGI010009723.1:6988-29640 GCA_016801175.1 Esox masquinongy
TTTTTCTGCTTTTCTGGGTAAAGGAGCGGTTCATACCATATATGGGTAAGATATACGTTGTTTAACACATCTCTCATGGCAGCTGCCGTCTTCGGGTTTCCCTGTTGTTATTCCAACCAATCGACTTCTAGCTCTAGCGTCTTCTCCCTTATTTGGCATTCTGCCCGTTTACTACAGAATACCAAGCGGTCTGTTCTTGTCCCCAGCTATTCTAGTGAGATTAGCATCCTGTCACCCCCTACTCTAATGCAGGTACAATGTTTCTTAGTTCTACTTAGCCTCTAGCATAATTGTTTAATATCTTAATGCTATTGCCCCACAATAACTACTGCAATTACTAAAGCTTTAAAATTTGATTGACAGCTGTGTATTTTGCTAGTATACAGCCTCAGCAAGCCATGCATGCAAAGATTATTTGCTTTCCGTCCATCGTGCTTTAGCTACTATTATATGTTGATAAGTAGGACAAATGTGCCCGTCCATGGCAAATCAAAAGCTCGTCCAAAACGTTTGTTCTAGCGCCTGCACGTATACCTTTGAGGCAGATGTTAATCCATCTGCCTCGAATGTAAAGCACTTTGTGTCAACTACTGTTGTTTATAAATGTGCTATATAAATAAAAGTGACTTGACTTTCCACCAAGTGGGATATTGGTAAAATTTCTCTCACACAGGCCGTTTATCAATCCGCGTTTTTGTCCGTTCGTGTGAACTCGTTTGACGTCATCTTTCATGGCCCAAGTACGGTTCCAATCCAAAGAACGTAAGTTACCAAGAACGCCTAAAATGCCCGGATGTGTACTTGATCCGCATCTTTTATCGAGGATGCATGGGTTGGTGACTTGTTCAGCGAGAACGCATCTGATATCCCAGAAGTCATTTCAAGATGTCAGGAGAGCAGGAAAAACTCCACAACTGTACTAAGTTTTAACTTTTCTTATTTCAGGTAAACGGTACCTGTAAATCAGCATCTGAAAAAAATGTGTCGAGAAATGGGCATTGTAGTCGCTGAATATCTGCTTATTTTATTTAAAAAACGACTAATTTATAAATTTGCTCCGACTTTTCGATCAGCTAGCTAACGTTATTCAGTGCAGTGGAGAGGCTAGTTAACGTTAGCTAAGTTAAGTAATTACAGTACCGGTAGAGAGGGACAGCTTTTTTGGAATTGCAGTTGATTTTCACTTTCAAAAAAATGTCATATACAAATGTCATATATCATATGATTATGGCTATAGTTTATATACAACCTACTGCCGTTCGTCTTCACATTAATATTTTATTCAGGGTCTACTGAGGAGGTTACAGCCCTCTTAGAGTGGAGGGGTATTGCGCAATAGCCAAGTACACATGCATCTCAATCCAGATAGGTGCGTTCTCTGTCCTTGCGATCTTGCAAGACCATTCTCGCAAGGACGATTACACCGGACGGGTGGCAACCCTAGGTTAGATACCTTCATTACTTTAGTTAAGCTACAGTAGCCTACTAGCTGGCTAGCTAGCCAACCAGATGTAGGCTGGCATAACTAACTGTGCTTAAGTTAGTTGCCTGAAGTCGAACACACGCTCGGCGTTGTATTACCCATTGGTGATTCAGTCATATTGTTATACAAATAAACGTTATACTCACATTTCAGGAAAAACTTGTCCTAGCTACCTATAGACTCCATCTACCAGCTCCAGTCCGGATATTCCATAAGTCCCACCAAGCGAGCCCTCTGACTGAAACCACGCACATGAGAACTTGTTGACCGAAGGAAAATGTTTCTCAAAAAATGTGTAAATATAAAATTCAGATCCGTAAATAAACTTAAGATTTGTAAATGTAAGTCAACACTTGTAAATGTTAAGCAACAGTTGTAAATGTTTTACAGATTTGTGTTTTATTTGTGAAATATGTTTTTACATATTCACAAATGGTATTTATATTTGTGAAACATGTTTACATATATTTACAGGTAATGTTTTTATTTACAAAATATTTTTTCACATTTACAAATCCTATTTTTATTTGTGAGTTGTGATGAATATACGCACGGATTTTCTAGATATATTTACGAATATTGAGACACATCTAACTCCATACATTATTGTTTGAGCTAGTAGTTTATACTAGCTAACGTGGGCTACTATATCCTCCTCGCAGACAGATTTGCATCGGTTTACTAGCAGCTAATACAACTTGCTGGCATTTTTGTTTGAGCTTGTAGTCTATACTAGGTAACATGAGCTATAGTTCTGTAAACAAAGCCAGTTACGGATACAGCCTCCTCACAGACAGATTCATCCGCGCGGCAGTGGCTTATACAAGAATAAACAGCGATAACCATTGATACAAGGATTGTTATGACACAAATTGTTTTCAGAGAACATACATATATCATTATACCCTGGCTTTCCTGTTTTGAAAAACCGAATGTATCATATAATTTTGAACGCTATATCTGTTGCCCCATTCACTTTAATTTTAGCCGGGAAAGGCTTCCTTTAAAATATTGTAAACTCTCAGAACTGTATTAATTCCAAAAAATCTCTCCACAGTCCAGGATTAGGCTAGATAATCCGAAAAAAGGCCCCATGATAAAAATAGTGAAACTTTCCTTTAAATGCCAACTCTACATTTCAAAATGAAAATAAAAACTTTCTTTACATACACTAACTCTATCAAAACATGGCAAACCTGACTCAATATTTAGTCATTCTGTCAAAACACTAGCACATGTATTCTGTCCAAGAGGCCATATAGTCAATTATAGCACAATGACTTTCAAAATTCTAACAGTTGATGGCATTACAAAAACTGCATTACTTTTCATGTTTCAGTTCTACCTGCATAAAACAGACAAAATGTCCACTGATTTTTATAATTCTGTTTCCTTTTACTGTAAACCACTCGTTTTTTTTGGGTTGAGTGTCGAATGTGTGCATTTATCAATCAATCAATCAACCCTATTTTATAAAACCCTTTTTACATTAGCATTTGTCAAAGTGCTTTTGCAAACACCCAGCCTGAAACCCCAAAGAGCAAGCAACAACAATGTTGTGGCTAGGAAAAACTCCCTAAACGGGTCAAAACTTAGGAAGAATCCTAGAGAGGAACCAGACACTGAGCGGTGACCAGTCTTCTTCTGGCTGTGCCGGGTGAACATTTTAAGAGTACAAATTGTAATAATTAATAAATGTATGTGGGCTGTATCCAGAGTCTATAAAACATAATCCCAGTCAGAAGCACGACCAAGTTTCAAACTTGATGTCAGATGTTGTTGAGACATAAGGCTCGCTCTGTAGATACCTCTCCAATTCCAAACGTCTGCTGCCAATATTCCTCCAGCGATGACAAGGACAGGGACAATCGGGGGAGGGGGGTCAGCGGACTGGCAGCTGAAATCGTCAGCTACTTGATCCACAACATATCCAGGAGGACTGTGGACAGGGAGAGCTACGAGTCCTTCGAGCCTGGTAATCCTGATGTGTGGTTCTCCTATGGTTTTGGCGACATAGTATCTAAAAGTGAATGAGTAATCTTTACTTTATAGAATGTACAGTAGAAAAAAAATAGTGACAGAATTGCTGCAGTAAAAGCTTTATTAGCAACATGACATTGCTGCCAGTAATCAACAAAAATCCAACATACATGGAACCTTTGGATCCAGATCTGTAAAAATAAAACAATTACTGTTAATCAGCAATTTCCCCCACGGAAGTATTATATATTGACATATATTTTTGAAAACATATATTTTTAATATGTGCCTATATTTTTTAAAAACATTGTAATATATGTATTACTAATGTATGGCCATATATTTCATACATATATTTACATATACGATTTTGGCCGTTTTCAAATATGTTTTAATATGTCTTAAATACATGTAAACATATTTACATAAATGACAAAATTATAGTTGGTAATATGCATTTAGCTTTTTAATCTAACTGATATATTTCCATATTTGTATTGCTTCCTGTCATGTGTTTATTATGTCATCTATTTGTTTCTTTGAAGTACTTCTACAGAGAGGAATGGCATTAATGATACGGTGTTAAAATGTATATTGCATATTGTTTTCATAATGAGTCTTTCTTGATATGTAAACTTGGAGTATAAAGTGGTTCATTACATTGAAACTGAAAAAGGTGCTATATGCCACTTGACAGTGAATAAAGTCAAAACTTTGGTGTATTTACTAAACATTTAACATTATATTGTGACACAATGGCAGTTATATGATATTGTTGTGAGGTGCGAGGTTAGCGAGTGTGTAAAAGATGAGGCAACAACGAAAGTAACAAAACAACAGCGAGCGAAGAACAACGTTTCTTGGATTTAATAAAGAGAAACAGACAAGGACACAATAACCCGTGAGGTGCGGGTGAAAATGAGAAACCTAAATAGACATCAAAATTACAAACTCAAAACAGGTGTGTGTGTGATTGGAGCGCTGCTGCCATCTGCTCCAGCCGGCAGTACACCGGCGAGGTGGAGCGCTGGAAAGGGAGAGAGCACGCAGCGCCACGCGGAGCAGCCGTCACAACTGTGAATAAAGGTCCATATTAAATTAAGATGACTGACTCTATCTAACCAGTTGTTTCTTTACATGCATTTACAATAAATTTAGCAGAAATTATGGTAAATACATACTGTACAATTTACAAATCGGCTCTTGTTTATAAAAGATAATAATTGTCTTTTCACAGTAATTCATGTAATGCAATAAGGCCTAGACTGGCGATTATGTTGGTTTGTTCCCCATTTTGCCAACGATAATTAGTTAAACTCACTATAACAAGGAGCTTCTCTTGAAAATAATGTCTTGAAGGTTAATTCCATGATGGGTTGATGAGAAATACTTAAAGTACTGCATATTCATATACAGTGGATATAAAACGTCTACACACCCCTGTTAAATTGCCAGGTTCTTGTGATGTAAAAGAATGAGACAAAGATAAATCATGTCAGAACTTTTTCCACTTTTAATGTGACCTATAATGTGAACAATTCAATTGAAAAACAAACAAATCTTCAAGGGGGAAAAATTAAAAATAAAAACCTTACAATAACCTGGTTGCATAAGTGTGCACACCCTCTTATAACTGGTGATGTGGCTGTGTTCAGAATTAACCAATCACATTCAAACTCATGTAAGTCATTACACACCTGCCATCATTTAAAGTGACTGATTAATCACAAAGTTCACCTGTTCTAGTAGGATTTTCCTGACATTTTCTTAGTTGCATCTCAGAGCAAAAGCCATGATCTGCAGAGAGCTTCCAAAGCATCAGAGGGATATCATTGTTGAAAGATATCAGTCAGAAGAAGGGTACAAAAGAATTTCCAAAGCATTAGATATACCATGGAACACAGTGAAGACAGTCATCATCAAGTGGAGAAAATATGGCACAACAGAGACATTACCAAGAACTGGACGTCCCTCCAAAATTGATGAAAAGACGAGATGAAAACTGGTCAGGGAGGCTCCCAGTATTAGTTTAAGGGTGTGCACACTTATGCAACCAGGTTATTGTGAGTTTTTTATTTTTCCCCCTCAAAGATTTCAGTTTGTTTGTCAATTGAATTGTTCACGTTATGGGTCACATTAAAGGTGGAAAAAGTTCTGACATGATTTATCTTTGTCTCATTCTTTTACAACACAAGAACCTGGCATTTTAACTGGGGTTTGTAAACTTTTTATATCCACTGTATTTAATTATTTTAACACATAATATTTAACTTTAAAATATATGACATGCATTGTATTATGATATTGTGAGAAGCACAAGTTATATATTTCATTAACATATTCAGGGCACATATGTAAATACAGCTCCAGAAAAAATTGAGACCACTGCACCTTTTTCTTTCCTTTCTAAAAAAGTTGGAAAGGAAAGTTTTGAGTTAGGAACAGAAGCGTTCAATTTGCAGTGGTCTCTTAATTTTGTTCAAGCGCTCAATTTGCAGTGGTCCCTTCTGTTCCTCACTCAAAACCTTCCTTTTTGACTTTCTTGGAAAGGAAAGAAAAAGGTGCAGTGGTCTCTTAATTTAATTTCCAGAGCTGTATATGATGAGAAATCCTCAACATATATGTGGATATATGTTTTGCATCAGTTTTCCGTGTGGGTTCTCAGTGTTTCAGTGATCTGTTCATTCATAAATGCTTATCCGCTCTTTCAATATAGCTTTAAAGCTGCTGTTGTTGCAGAAATAGAGGCTTTATACTATATTTAAGGTTTTGAACATTAGGTCTTCATTTCTGGCTTGCTGTGTGCAAGCAATTGTAAATAAGACAAAAAAGATCCATAATTTTGTTATTGGTAAAGCTTGTATTTACAGAAAATGTAAGCATTTTAGAAACGTGTTAATTGACTGCATATTCTGTGAAAACAACATGAATTGTGCTAATGGTATGGTCCACAACAGACGGATGTTGTGCTAATTGTGTTTAGAGTTTTGAAAATTTGACTACAGATCAGACAAAAGGAAAAAACAAGTGTCCAGTATGTAAGCGAAACAATAAATTAAAAATGACTGAAATGTAGCAAATAAACATTTAATCCATACTGAATACTAAACAAAAAGGGTGCAAAATACGCAAACAAAAAAATAAAAAATGAACAAACGTTTTATGCCTTCATCAGTGCTGTACATAGCTGTGAGACACACAACCTTTATAAGAAACAAAAACATAGTTCATTGACTGTGCAGTCAAAAGCAATCAGGTACTTCAAAATCAACCTGTGTTCAAACAAGGCTGCCTTCAACACGAAGTGTTGTGAAGTAGACATCATACAGAAAATAAACACAGAGTATAAATAGCTTAGAAGTGGCTGTTAGAAATATCAATGGCAAGTAGCACTAAAGAGATGTCTATTGGCATCAAATAGATACCATGCAAAAAACGGATGTAGAACATGGATGCCAACTGCAGGAAAGACAAAAAAATACAAATATTAGAGATAACATGCAAGGTCAAGTTCTTCATTGAGACCCTGGAGATCTAGATTTAGTCGCTTTGGTACTTTTATTAATAGTACGGTGCAGTGTTTCAAAACTCTTAGTACAAGACTCCCAACAGATCATACTCATAAATCATTAAATCTTGCACGCAGAACAACTGATTTTGCTTTATTTGGTTTGTAAACATCTATCACCAAAAGATGTTTTGGTGACCTTTATTTGGTTTTTAAACATCTTTCACCATAAAATCAGTGATTCAACCATTACGTTTTTGATGAAATACAACAAGTACATTCGTTAGGTCATCGAAATATAACATAATGCAATTTTTCAGTTAAGTCATTGTAACAGTTAGTCCAAGCCCAAACAAAACTAACTGTATATTACCCATCACGATTGGCAGAAAATAATTTCCATAAATGAAGACATCTACAATCATTGATGCAAAAAAAAAAAAAAAACTTTTATTGCAACATGTTTTTGTCTAAGCATTTGTAACAAATACTATCACAAAGAAATAAAAGAAATGTTTTGCATACACAACACTAATTTGCATCAATTCTGTCTTCGGCATTTGGCCATTATATCTTTGGCCATGATATGTCCAAATCACAATGAATATCTTCATTTTTCATGCACTATGGGAAGAATCTTTTGGCATGGCAAATCCAAATGTGACTTTCGTCACTAGTGATGTCATGACATGGCTTTTTCATGAGCTGTAGGAGGGTGACATGCTCATGGGGATGGCGGTCATAGACCTTCCATCTCCATAATGAAAAAGACACTATGGTGCCAGGTCTAGGGTCAGGAATCAGGGATTGGCCCAAAATCATTCCTGAACCTAACATTATCACATGCAATTTAATTGAGGAACTCAATGAGGTGTGCAGCCACAGCATTGTAATACCCAAGAAGTGCCTTATGTCCTACCACCAAATCTTCAATATGGCTACACACATGATTAAGTTTCTCCAATGTTGTCCAGGCACATGGACAGTTGGTCATTGTCTAATAATATTGTGTCGACACTGTTGAATTTTGTTTTGGAAGAAGCCTGCTTTATCAACAAAGATGTACTTGTGATGGTTCACAACAGTTCAGTTTGTAGTCTTTTTTAGTTTTTCTTGTACTCACTCAACGTCAGGTGTACTTAGAGTTATGAAAAAGGGCTTTTTTGATGATCTGTTGTGTTGTCTGTACTGACAGAAATAGTACCACATACTTGTGTGAACAGTACCAAAGCGTCTGAAAAAAACTGTAACGTAAAAAATCCACCTAGCCTTACATTTAAGTAGGCACTCTTCCGCATTGCGGCATCTAAACCTGGAAAAGACACAGTCAATTACACAAAAATTCTGATCACCAATGGTGTGACTGGCTTCTTGAAAGTGTTGTGCTACTGTCGATTTAGGGTCACTTCTGCGAATGGAACTGTGATGTTTGTTGATGCGTACATGCAGTTGTCTGTGTGATGTCGGTATATTGTAATCCACAGGGATATGTAAGAAGATACAGTTAGATCCAGAAATATTTGGACACTGACACAATTTTCATAATTTTGTCTCTGTATACCACCACAATAGATTTAAAATGAAACAACCAAGATGCATAAAGTGCAGACTTTCAGCTTTAATTCAAGGGGTTGAACAAAAATATTGTATAAAATGTTTAGGAATTGCAACCATTTCATTACATAGTCCCCTTATTTCAGGGGCTCAAATGTAATTAGACAAATTAACACAATCAATAATAAAATGGTCATTTTTAATACATTGTCGAGAATCCTTTGCAGGCAATGACTGGTTGATGTCTAGAACAAATGGACATCACCAAACGCTGGGTTTCCTCCTTTGTGATGCTTTGCCAGGCCTTTGCTGCAGCTGTCTTTAGCTGTTGTTTGTTTGTGGGTCTTTCTGCCTTAAATTTTGTCTTCAGCATGTGAAAGGTGTGCTTGATCAGGTTGAGATCAGGTGATTGACTAGGCCATTGCAGAATATTCCACATCTTTCCTTTTTTTCTTTAGTTGCTCCTGGGTTGCTTTCGCAGTATGTTTTGGGTCACTGTCCATCTGTAAAGTGAAGCGCCGTTCAATCAACTTCGCTGAATTTGGCTGAATCTAAGCAGACAATATGTCCCTGTACACTTCAGAATTCATCTGCTTGCTTCTGTCTTCGTTCACATCATCAATAAACACTAGTGACCCAGTGCCATTGGAAGCAAGCATGCCCATGCAATCCCACTGCCTCCATCGTGTTTTACAGATGATGTGGTATGCTTCGGATCATGAGCTGTTCCAAGCCTTCTCCATACCTTTTTCTTCCCATCTTTGTGGTACAGGTTGATGTTAGTTTCATCTGTCCAAAGAATGCTGTTCCAGAACTGGGCTGTCTTTTTTAGATGTACAGTTGTGCTCAAAAGTTTGCATACCCTTGGAGAATTGGTAATATACAGCTCCGGAAAAAATTGAGACCATTGTACCTTTTTCTTTCCTTTCCAAAAAAGTCGAGAAGTTAGGTTTTGAGTGAGGAACAGAAGCGTTCAATTTGCAGTGGTCTCTTAATTTTAACCCTTCTGTTCCTCACTCAAAACATTCCTTTTCAACTTTTTTGGAAAGGAAATAATTTTTTTTCCCGGAGTAGTATGTATCATTTGTAAAGAAAACATGAGTGAGCAGGCAAAACACATGTCTTTTATTTCTTATGGGATTCACATTCAACTGTCGGTCATAACAGAATGACACAATCATAAAACAAAATGTGCCAACAAAGAAAAAAATGAACTGACCCCTGTTCAAAAGTCTGCATACCCGTAGTTCTTAATACTGTGTATTGCCCCCTTTAGCATCAATGACAGCGTGCAGTCTTTGGTAAAGTTGTCTATGAGACCCCGAATTCCTGCAGGTGGTATAGCTGCCCATTCGTCTTGACAAAATGCCTCCAGGTCATGCATAGTCTTTGGTCCTCTTGTATGAACCGCACGTTTGAGATCTCCCCAGAGTGGCTCGATGATATTAAGGTCAGGAGAATGTGATGGCCACTCCAGAACCTTCACCTTTTTCTTCTGTAACCACTGGAGGGTCAACTTGGCCTTGTGCTTAGGGTCATTGTCATGTTGGATAGTCTCTAAGAGCGTCCCATGCACAGCTTTCGTGCAGAAGAATGCAAATTGTCTGCCAGTATTTTCTGATAACATGCTGCATTCATCTTGCCATCAATTTTCACAAGATTCCCCGTGCCTTTAGAGCTCACACACCCCCAAAACATCAGTGAGCCACCACCATGCTTCACAGTGGGGATGGT
The DNA here is from genome assembly GCA_016801175.1 of Esox masquinongy. NCBI lineage: Eukaryota > Metazoa > Chordata > Actinopteri > Esociformes > Esocidae > Esox > Esox masquinongy. The sequence continues at coordinate 17,248 of JACXGI010009723.1, forward strand.
ACTCTGTTCACTATAGGCCTTGTTGACCCCTCTCCAAACATAGCCCTTATGGTTGTGACCATAAAGCTCTATTTCGGTCTCGACACTCCAAATTACAGTGTGCCAGAAGCTGTGAGGCGTGTCAAGGTGTTGTCGGGCATATTGTAACTGGGCTTATTTGTGGCATTGGTGCAGTAATGGCTACTTTCTGGCAACTTGACCATGCAGCTCATTTTTGTTCAAGTTTCATCATATTGTGCTCCTTGAAACAACCAAACCGTCTTTTTTCAAAGCAGCCTGTATTTCTCCTGAGGTTACCTGTGGGTTTTTCTTTGTATCCCGAACAACTCTTCTGGCATTTTTGGCTGAAATCTTTCTTGGTCTACCTGACTTTGGCTTGGTTTCAATAGATCCCCGAATTTTACACTTCTTAATAAGTGATTGAACAGTACTGACTGGCATTTGCAAGGCTTTGGATATCTTTTTATATCCTGTTCTATCTTTATAAAGTTCCATTACCTTGTTACACAGATCTTTTGACAGCTCTTTTCTGCTCCCCCATGGCTCAGTACCTAGCTTGCTCAGTGCATCCATGTGAGAGCTAACAAACTCATTGACTATTTATACACAGACACTAATTGCAATTTAAAAAGCCACAGGTGTGAAAAATTCACCTTTAAATTACATTTTCACCTGTGTGTGTCACATTGTGTGTCTGTAACAAGGCCAAACATTCAAGGGTATGTAAACTTTTGATCAGGGCCATTTGGGTGATTTCTGTTATTATTATTATTTAAAAAGGAGCCAAACAACTATGTGATAATAAATGGCTTAATATGATCACTATACTTAAATAAAAGACAGTAATATTTTCTAAATCAATGCCAAAATTTCATAATTTCTGCCAGAGTTTGCAAACTTATGAGCACAACTGTATTTTGGCAAAGTCTAATCAGGCCTTTCTATTCTTGAGGCTTATGAATGGTTTGCACCTTGTGGTTAACCTTCTGTATTTGCTCTTGTGAAGTCTTCGCTTTATGGTAGACTTGGATAAATATATGCTTACCTCCTGGAGTATGTTCTTCACTTGGCTGGATGTTGTGAAGGGGTTTTTCTTTATCATGCAATGGATCCTACGATCCTCAAGCACTGTTGTCTTTAGTGGACGTCCAGGCCTTTTTGTGTTGCAGAGCTCACCAGTGTTTTCTTTTTTTCTCAGAATGTACAAAACTGTTGATTTGGCCACTTCTAATGTTCCTGCTATCTCTCTGTTGGATATTTTTTTTTTGCAGACTAAGGGTGTCCTATTTCACTTGCACTGAGAGCTCCTTTGACCACGAGTGGTGGGTTCACAGCAACAGCTTCCAAATGCAAATGCCACACCTGGAATCAACTCCAGATCTTTTAACTGCTTACTTGATGAAGGAATAACAAAGGAATAGCCCACACATGTCCATGAAACAGCTTTTGAGTCAATTGTCCAATTACTTTTGGTCCCTTGAAAAATAGGGGGCTGTAATTCCTAAACCCTTCCTCCAATTTGGATGTGAATACCCTCAAATTAAAGCTGAGAGACTGCATTTTAAGGCCATATTGATTATTTAATTGTAACTTGAATATATTTTGGTAATCAGACAAAATAACAAAACTTGTGTCAGTGTCCAATTATTTCCGGACCTAACTGTATATTACGTTGTTGGACCCACAAGAGATTAATCTGTTGATAGTTTTTTCCTTAGTAGTGATGCAGGATTTAAATGTGTTGGATTTTTTTTATCCCTGTACATGCTGCACAGTGGCAACATGGGAAGAATCCGTGGGCATCATCAATCTTTTGGGGATGTTAGGATTAGGATTAGGATGTTTCAGTGTTTTTTTTTGCGCACTTTGCACCCTTTTGTTTAGTTTTCAGTATGAATTAATTGTTCATTTGCTACATCTCAGCCTCCTTGGACTTTTTTCCTTTTCATGGTCATAAGTGCGAGTATTTTGGTTATTTTTCATGTTATAGCTTGGCCAATCTAATGCATGATTTATGCCTTACAGCTTAGTATTTCCAGACAAAATAATAAAAAAAACACCACATGGATAAGGACTGTGACTTTGTAGTAACTAAATCACAATATGGACAAATGAATTGGACTTAACATGATAGTTGCTTAATACCCCAAAAGCAAAGCCTAAATGATCACAGAATTGATTCAGCACCTCTGTGACCCCCAAAAAACTATATGTTCAGCTTCACAAAGATGGGATTTGTGGCATGGCTGCCATTCAGAAACTGCTTGTATCTAATGCCGATGCAAAAAGACCCATAAGTTGGTGTAAGGAACACAAAACCTGGATCCCTAAGCAATGGAACAAAGTAATATGGTCTGATGATTCATCTTTCAGCCTATTTCTTACATCCTGGGTTAAGATTTGGAGAAAGCCAAAGGTTGCCTTCAGCACACTATGTCTGCTGCCAAAGGTGAAATAAACATGGTGGAGTATCCGTAATGGTATGGGCAGCCTTCTCGTGGGAGTCATTGGGGCCGATCATCTGACGCCAATGCTCTGCATGACTGCATAACATCCATGGAATATGAGGACATTTTGGAGCACCAGGTGTACCCTATTGTGCAAACACTGTTATCTCATGAGAACAACATTTCATACTCCAATATTTGAGTATGATGATACCCTAATACACACTGCTAAACAAATTCAAAAGTGTTTTTTTGAACACAAAGATGACGCCAAACACCTTCCATGGCCTCCCCAATTACCAGATCTAAACATCACTGAACATTACAGAAGTTCTGGAGACCAGAGTGCAAAGTAGATTTCCACCTCCATCATCCTTTTGCTTTTGTTCTTGAGGAATGGTGCAATATCTCACTACACACAGTTCAGGTCTAGAATGACAACATGCCAAGAAGGATTTAAGCTGTTCTAAAGGCAAAGGTTGGACCTACTCCCTATTAGGTCCTTTATATAAATATATTGTTAGGTGTTTCTGTTACTTTGTCCACCCTCTGTATCTTATTTAAAATGTAGAGATAAGAGTGTATGTGGTAAGAGCGCACTACAAATCACTTTCCAAAATGCACTCTCTGTCTTCCACTAATTAATAAGTTTTCATTTATTTGTTACATAGCCTATTGCTTGAGCACAAATTACCTGGTGTATGGAATGTCTGATTGTAGGCTAATAATTATTTTAACTGCCCTCAAAACCTGCGGAGTGTCTGGGAATAATATTTCATCACTTGCACACAGAATGTCAGCTGTGTTTTATATCCATAGTTATTGTGAATTTTACATCTATCCAAATCCTTTAGAACAGTTGTATAAGCTTAACTACGACGACTTAATGAAACGTAATGAAAATGCTCTCCAGTGAAATAACATACGCTACCTGAACAATTTTCCCTTGAGCAAATATTTTCTGGAATGTTGTCACTTTTGCACCATGAGTGGTCAGGTGGTCTAAACTACTGCCTTGCAACAGCTGACTCGTAGAGGCTAGGTGTATAAATCCTGGTTGTGGCATACCAATAGTGCCCTATCCAGCAGAGGGCAGTGCAAAATTGGCTCAGCATTGTCGGGGGTGGATGGATAGATGGGTTGCAGTTTCGCTGTGCATGTGATTTTAGACCAGATTGATTGTGATTATGGTTGCAGTAGGCCATCAGGATTCATCAAATGTTTTTACAGTTTGGATATTGTTTGTTCACCCATTCAAAATGTGTAGCATGTTAAATTTGTATTGAAACAAAACACTTGCAAGGGCACACTGTGGTCATACACTGCAGGTAAAAAAAACAAAGTATGCACAAAAAGGAAATGAAACTTGATTAAGGGTACATATTAAGTTTACTTTATGTGGAGGTTAGTTAAGTAGAAAGAGATTGTACTTTCTAAAGTTACACTCCCATACAACCAAAGAGTTGCCTTGGCTTGCATGTCAGGTTATTGCTCTGACATCTGTCACAAAGCATCTTCACAGGTCCATCCAGGGACTAGAAAACTAAGAAGATGGTTACATAATCAGAGGAAGCTGTGCTGCTCAGAGACAACTGGTGGAAACAAACTCGGGTGGATGAGTCAACAAAATTAAAGTATACTGTAACTGTATTTGAAAAGGACATACAAATAAACAAAGGAAAATGTGAAATAAAACAGAATACATTCATATTACATTCTATGGAAGGTTTAATTGAATGTTTTTCACTCCTTGTCACATTGTCATGCATTCTTTAACTGTGATGACCACATGACACCCAAACATAGTTACTTTTATAAATAAAAAGAACTCTGACTCAGACTGATTAAAATATGTTAACGCAAATTCTGCCTTTAATAACTAAGTACACTGATAGAGTGAAAATTAACTTTTTTGGAAAGGAAGGAAAAAGGTGCAGTCGTCTCCTAATTTTTTCCGGAGTTGTATGTGGGTAGTATATGAGATGATAGATGTAAGGAAATTACCAGGGTTTTGGGTTGCTGATAGCTGACAACTCATTGTATTTGGGTTGTATAACATGCAGAGGAACCAGTCACTTGAGAGATCAACATCAGAAGTAGTTAGACAATTCAAGGCAGTAAGCTTCGCTGGGCAGCACTTTGAAGTGAAAGGATTTACTATCTTGGCAGCACATAGCTTTATCCAGTAAGCACAGCTTATATGTCTCCCCAGGTCTTTCTGACATTTTATTTATTTTTTGTTATTTTGGTGCATCCTGAACCAGACATCTGTGGACATTGAAATCAAAGCTGGTCAAGCCCGTACCAAAAGAATACCAAAAGAATTACCAAAACAATACCTTTGCGAAGACTATAACAAATCAGAACCAATCATACTGGTCTATATTCAGTTCATAAAAGTCTGTGGATATCAATATCAAGGACCAGCATATATTTTTTGTCATATCCAACTGGTTATGGCCCGGCCTGGAATGCTGAATCAATATCAACCTACTATTCTCGGATCCCTGGGAGCTATCTCTTAGGCTAACAGGCTAAAGGATCAACAGGCTTTAAGTAACTAGGAATGTTATTTTACCATAGACAATTTATTCATCTGCAATCTGTTCAAAGTCAGATGTCACCCAAACTGTGATAAAATGGCTATTAATATCAGTACACTACAAATTAAACTAGATTGTACTGTACAAAATTAAACTGATGTGTACTGTGCTCTAGTTTGTTCTTCTGAATAAAACTGTACATTACCATAACATATTGTTGTACTCATTTGTTATGTATGTGAAATACTCATAACATAGGCACTATTTTATGTCAAACACAATGTTAGTATCAACACATACTAATTGATTGCTGCACCTTTGCAGTGATATGTATGGTGATTGAATTTGACATTAAAAGTAATGTTGAAGTGTATGTGGCAGGGCATCCAAGCCATCACAGACTACCGGCCACATAACCCCACCCCCACTGCCAGCGACATCTGCATCACGGATGAGATAAACAGGTTCTACGCTCGCTTCACCAGGGACAACTAAGAGCCACCCATCAAAGCTGAACTCCCCCCGGATGCCCCCCCTCAGTCTATCCACCGCAGATGTGCTGTCTGCATTGAGCAGGTGTGAATGCACGCAAGGCCGCTGGTCCTGATGGAGTCCCCAGTCTGTCAGGTTAGACAACTTCACCTCCTCCACCCTGATACTGAACACTGGTGTTCCACAAGTTTGCATGCTGAGCCCCCTCCTGTACTCCCTCTTCATCCACAACTGTGTTCCTGTACACAGCTCCAACATCATTGTCAAGTTCGCAGACGACACCTCAGCGACAGGCCTGATCAGTGAAAATGACGAGTCAGCCTACAGGGAGCAGGTCAAGTGCCTGGCGGCATGGTGCGTTGACAACAACCTGGCTCTCAATGCAAAGAAAACCAAGGAGCTCATTGTGGATTACAGGAAGTCTAAAAGCTGCAGTCACGCCCCAGTTCTCATCGATGGCACAGAGGTGGAGTGTGTGTCCAGCTTCAGATTCCTGGGTGTGAACTTCTACCGCTGCACAATCGAGAGCATTCTGACCTACTGCGCCACAGTGTGGTTTGGTGGTTGTTCCATAGCCGACCGGAAGGCGCTGCAACGGATGATGAAAACCGCACAGCACATCACGGGTACCCAGCTCCCAGCCATTGAAGACCTCCAACGCAAGCAATGTCTGCGTAGGGCGTCACCAGGGACCCTTCACACCCATGCCACAATCTGTTTGAGATACGGAAATAATATAGAGAGCACATTCTTTAGATTTACAAGGATTTACAATGAGGAAGGAGAACTGACCCTACTCCTCCCAGCACAATAACATAGCCACGTAAAACCTTGGGGCTGAGACGGGGGGTCCAGTGTCACTGTGGCCCTATCCAGGGGAGGCCACAAAGATGAGAAAATTTCTCCTATGGGTAAACTGAAAGTAAACGTGAAATATACGAGAATAGAACACACACCTTGGAGAAATGTGCTCAAAAATGGAGGTGTACCATTATATGCAAGTTAATGCCTGTGGAGCATCCAGCTTAATTGGCAGTCAATAAAGGAAATGCTTTTCACCTCAAAGCAAACCAGTAACTCTACAGAGGAAAAACTAACACAGATACTGATAAAGTCTGCACAGGTTTTTCAAGACGCACTAGGCACCCTTAAACATATGAAAGCACAGATTGCGCTCAAAGACAATGTGAAGCCTAAGTTCCACAAGGATTCTACCATATGCCATTCGCCCTAAGGTGGAGGCGAAACTCCAGCATTTGGAAGATCAGTGTATTTTCTCCAAAGTTGACTGGTGCAACCTGGCAACATCGATTTTACCCATCGTCTGAGGACTGGTGACATACGCATCTGTGTGGATTTCAAAAGTCACAGTAAATCCTGTATGACATGCAGACCAGTATCCACTCCCACGCATAGAAGATATATTTGCATCACTGGCATCACGCAGAGTGCTTCTCAAAGATAGACCTTACTCAGGCATATTTACAGATGGAAATAGAGGAGTTGTCATGAAAATACCTCACAATAAATTGCACAAATGGCTTTTGCTAGTATAACTCCAGGCACACAATCCACTGGTGAGGAGTTCCAGATCTTTGTCCAGACGAATGGCATCAAGCACCTCACCTCAGTTCCTCACCACACTGCCAAAAACGGCTTAGCCAAGTGTTTTGTGCAATCTTTCAGAGAGTTAATGAGAGCAAGTGAGAGGGAGGGCACGTCACTTCAGCACAAAATAGCAAACTTCCTACTGGCTTATAGAAACGTATCACATGCTACAACGGGACAGACACCAGTTATGCTTTTCATGGGCATCAACTTGAGATCACACTTGGACTTGTTAATACCAGACATATGCAAATGTGTGAAGGAGAAACAGTGTTCTAGAAAATACAAATACAAAAGCAGATGAGGACGTTTAATGTGGGACAACAAGTGCTTGCCAGAGATTATAGAGCTAAAAACCAGAAATGGCAGCCTGGGGACATTATGTCAAAAACAGGACCCCTGACTTACAGCATAGGTGTAGGGCCTGACATGGTCTGATGCAGACATGTAGACAAGCTATTGGATCCTACAGCTCACAACGTTCCAGCTGAGGGCTCAGCCACACAGCTCTCAGTCAGTAGGACTTGGACAATTTCATCCTTACAACACCAGAGGACGTTGGTGATGACATTAAACGTGCAGATACTGAGGAACCTCATGTTCCCCAGCATTCCACTGACTCTGGTTTAGGAGTGAAACAATATCAATAGAGAAATTGCAGAGCACCTCAGAGACTTGATATATAATCATGAATAACTAACTAACCAACTGTTATTATTTTTACAAATTGATTGAAATTGAAGTTGCCACATTTCTGTTACAGTTATTGAATATGATACTTATGTTATGATGCTTTGGGTTACATCAAAGCAAGAAAGGAGGAATTGTTATGTGTGTTGAATACATAGTTAGATTGGGAAATAATTGGACACTGACACAAGTTTTGATATTTTGGCTGTTCACCAAAATATATTGAAGTTACAGTTAAATAATGAATGTGTTTAAAGTGCAGTCTCTCAGCTTTAAATTTGAGGGTGTCGAAGTGAATGCTTGTTTATGTTTAGATAACAAAAGACCATCTGTTTATCCGTACACAGGAAGTCACGTTCATTTAAAGCGCAACAGTAAATAGCCAATGGGCTAATGCGTATTCTGTTTGGGATGTCTATAAAGGTGAGGACAACCGGAAGATTCTTTGAGATTGAGTGAGATGAGATTGAGGTTGTGTAAGGAAGACCAGGTCCATAACCTCATGAACAAGACTATCTAATTCTGCAATAAATAATTGAATTACTCTCTCCCTTGACAACCGGGTACACGATTCATTATTTCAACCACTATACGAAACGGCTGATTTCTAACAGCATGGTGCCGTGACCCGGATGGATAATCTTATCGATTCTACTAAAGATCTACTGGACGGAACTTCCGAGTTAGCAAGCTAACTGGCTAACCGAAGGAGTTCTTAGTTATATAGATGAACAGTGAGTCGTAAAGTTACGCCATATAACGAACTGTCAAGATTGCAAAAGCGTTAGTTAGTCGAACAAGCCCTATGACTTCCCGACTAGGCCGCGATTTTTATCGCATGGAATCTGTCTGTGGGTGCGGACAGTCTGTCTCAATTTAGTGGGCCGTTGACCGGTGTTTCAGTGCTGAACTGTATTTTGTGTGGCCATAGTATGATGACACTGTATTTTCCTTTTGAGGATTAGAGTGTAATATTGTATTTTTTGGTGGTTATACAGTGACTTGTACAAGTAGAATATAATGCCGTCCAGTTGTACAAATACAACAAGAGGACTGCAGCCTCTGACGCGCATGATGTGTTCATGTTTAAATATCATGGCGCGAATAGGACACCACCAAGAATGAAAAGGATCATTAACAACGATGCCTGAAAAAGTTTTCAGACTAAACAAGATGGATTCTGAGGAAGTCGTGAAAGGGTCCAGATGACGTTGGAACAAAGGAAAGTTAAGAAGGCTGAGAAAGGAGACAAAGGAGACAATCAAAATAGACGAAGATTCATTCTGTTTGACCACCTGGTTGACCGACAGTAGTCTCAAGGTGGAGTCTGTCTTATGGGATCCTGGAATCATGGACGATACAAGGAACTGATGTGAGCTTTCATAATCGTTGATTCAGAGTTCTTAAATGTTTATTTCCAAAAATGTATCGTACCTAGCCATTAAATGAAGCTGGAACTTATCAAGGAAACCTGATCACTTTCCTCGGTAATAGTCAAGCTTATTTAATTGAATATTACATGTAGTTTGAAAATCACTTGGATGGTATACAGTATGTTTTAATAGGCATTCAAAATAGCCTGTTTTGTTCTGTCATGCTTGAACATGTTTTAATAGGTATTCAAGAAATAGCCTGTTTTGCTGTGCTTAGTCATGTTCACTATGTAATTTTGAGTCAAACGTATTTATTGCATTGATGATAATGTTTAAAACCGTAAGGCCTCAAGGGGGGTCTCACGACAATGTGTGTAGGCCTTAACCAAGGCCCACCGCATGGTGACCATCTGTTGCGTACTGAGCTGTTCGCTAGGACATGTGGGTACATCTGAAACCTAGTGATGAATTAGAAATTGGTACAATGATTTTCTAAAATGGTCTCATGGTTGTCTTACAAAAGGTCAAAATATTGTGTTTTCTCTTTCCTTATATATTGTATAAGTGGTAGAATGAAGAATCCACATAGTAATAGTTTTTAACGAAAGCTAAATATATTTTCCTCTTAAAATCTGTAATGTTGAAATGTATGGTTTTCGACCAACTGAAGTGAGGGTAGAGACCTAAAGTCATCCCCCATTTATGCTGATGGAACAATCAATAGAACCACAGATGAGGTCAAAAAGTTGTGATTTAGGGTTTGGCTGACCGCCACTATTTGGAATAAAAATGAATCAAAGTTTGTGAATTCCCTAAAATTTAGGTGGTTAATCAAGACACTCTTTGTTTGCCATGAGGTAGTTTGGCCTTTGTCCTGTTATAATGCTAAATTTGTGTGCAGTAGCTATGCTAATACGATCGCCCTGGTGGTTGCAGCAGGTAAACCATTGCAATGTGGGCTGGAGTTTTTCACTCCTATAATTTAGTTGCGCAGCTTATCCCCTAGGTGGCAAACCAATTTAGTTAGGCATGTGCCAAGAAACTACAGGATATTATAAATGCATGATAGCCAATTTCGCTGGCCTGTGTGATGGTACAAATTTGACTTAAGTTAAAGTCAAATTTGAGAGCTGTTTAGCTATGTTAGACAAATTTGTTAATAGGTTATATGGTTTACAATTCCTTTGCACAAGCGACCGTGTTGCACACTGATGTTTTTGATTGTGTTAGTGAATGTTTATGTTTTTAACATTTTCACTTTGTTTTGATGAATATACAGTATGCAAGTCCATTTTGAATGGATTCCAGATCCATCCCTAGTACCAATTCTCTATTTTTCATGTCTGTACTGTAATGATGGCCAGTGCGAGTTGGCGCCTCCTGTGGCCGTATTTGTCATTGTTCTGCATTCACTCATGGTGTCACTTTCCACTGACTTAATGAAGTGGAGGCAGGGGGGATGTATGATATCATAATTGATTATGATTGGGCAGAGTTGAGCTTAGATCTCAAAGCAAATCGAATTGGTACTTAAAAAGAGTTACATAAAAAATTGAGATTTTCCTTTTTGCATAGTTATAACGGAGCATTGGCATCTGTTATGTTTTACATTTTACATTCACAGGATTTGTTTTTAATTGGTTTATTTGGAAATTGGTTTATTTGATGTAAGATCTAACATTTTAATGGTTGAATAGAATAGATCTAACCATTTCTGATTTGGCTAAGCAAAGTCAAGTCTGACAATCCTATTCCACTGCTAGTTGCTATCGGGCATCTATATAGCACAAGGAACCAAACGTCAACCAAGCCAGTTCTGGATGGAAAAGGAACTTAGACATAGACTTTTATGGAAACTTGTCTGAATAGTGTGTACGCTTCACTTTGATGATGGGACTTTTGAGATCCACAAGTTTTCAGGACTGATCTATTGTCTTCATTGTTGGGAGTTGACAGAACCATAGCCAGTGGATGAAAGTCTGATGGACTGTTGAACCACACTAATCGTTGTTTTGCAGTTATACTTTCCACAGATCGGGACATCACAACCCCTTTTCTGATGATACATCACGTTACCGACTGGATACAGACAACTGAGTGTGTGAGTACCAGCAACATGTTCAAGAAGGATTTCTGCAACAACACTGGTCGAATCTGTTTCAAATCTTCCTGACCACTTACATGGCAGAACGATGCTAGGGTCAGATCACTTGGCTTCACACTCCATTTCTAGATGAATCATTGACAGTGAGATGAGTCCTAAAGGACTCCACATACTACAGGTCAGAGTACCACAGGACAGTTGACTGGACAGGTCACATGGTCCCAACACAGTGGAAGACATTGTTGTGGTGTTAATCTTGAATTAGTGAAGTGTTGGAAACTCATTATTCCATTACACACCTACACTGACTTGTTAGGACAACCAGGCAATTTGGTGGTTTAACATCACACTGACTGCAATAACTGATATTGGAACTTTACATCACTGATATAAGAGAAAGAAAACTGAAGACAAGAACTACAGGACACTTGATTGGAAACTGACTTTTTTCCTTAAAATCTAAGACATTCCTAAATTAACTGATATGGTGATTTCATACAGTGAGGGAAAAAAAGTATTTGATCCCCTGCTGATTTTGTACGTTTGCCCACTGGCAAAGAAATGATCAGTCTATAATTTTAATGGTAGGTTTATTTGAACAGTGAGAGACAGAATAACAACAAAAAAATCCAGAAAAATGCATGTCAAAAATGTTATAAATTTATTTGCATTTTAATGAGTGAAATAAGTATTTGATCCCCGCTCAATCAGAAAGATTTCTGGCTCCCAGGTGTCTTTTATACAGGTAACGAGCTGAGAGTAGGAGCACACTCTTAAAGGGAGTGCTCCTAATCTTAGCTTGTTACCTGTATAAAAGACACCAGTCCACAGAAGCAATCAATCAGATTCCAAACTCTCCACCATGGCCAAGACCAAAGAGCTGTTCAAGTATGTCAGGGACAAGATTGTAAACCTACACAAGGCTGGAATGGGCTAAAAGACCATCGCCAAGCAGCTTGGTGAGAAGGTGACAACAGTTGGTGCGATTATTCGCAAATGGAAGAAACACAAAAGAACTGTCAATCTCCCTCTGTCTGGGGCTCCATGCAAGATCTCACCTCGTGGAGTTGCAATGATCATGAGAACGGTGAGGAATCAGCCCAGAACTACACGGGAGGATCTTGTCAATGATCTCA